>JASVER010000056.1:3220729-3263938 GCA_030449065.1 Oceanodroma leucorhoa | reverse complement strand
CCCGGCCCCGGCCCCGGCCCGCCCCGGCGGGGCGAGGGAAAGGGACGGTCCCGCCGGCGGCACCGCCCCGGCCACGGCTCCGGGACGCCCCGGCCCTCCCCGCCCGGCGGCCCCGGGGAACGTCATCCTTAGGGATGCTCACCCTCGTAGTCACCCAAACCCACGAACACCCGAACCCGTGGGGACCCACCCCTAGGGATGCTCACCCTTGTGGGCACCCACCCCTACGGATGCTCATCATTGTGGACAACTAAACCCAGGGGCACCCACCCCATTGACACCCAAACCCACTCCCATGGCCACCCAAACCCGGGAACACCCAAACCTGTGGGCAGCCATCCCTAGGGATGCTCACCCTCATGGGCACCCATCCTTGCAGATGTTCATCTTTGTGGGCAACCAAATCCATGGTCATCCACCCCTATGGATGTTCACCCCCATGGGCACCCAAATCCATGGACACCCAAACCCATGGGCATCCACCCCTATGGGTGCTCACCTCCGTGGCCACTCAAACCCATGGGCATCCACTCCCATGGCCACCCAAACCCATGGGCACCCAACCTGTGCAACCACCCTCACAGGCACCCACTTCAGCAGCACCCATCCCCATGGGCACCCCCCACATTGGGTACTCACCCTGTGCACCCAACCTTGTGGCCACTCACCCCCATGGACACCGACCTCACTGAGCACCCACCTCACCAAAACCCAACCCCACCACGCACGCACCTCACCAGGCGCTCTCACGGGCAACCACCCACTCCCAACAGGTACCCTCATCGGTCGGCACCCTCACCGGTGGGCACCCACCTCACCAGCGGGTACCCACACCACTGGGCACCCTCACCAGCACCCACCCACCCACCCGGGCCTTTTCATTTTGGGGCTGGTGGTTCCCTGCTCCGTTCTGCAAGGAAACGGGTGCGCAGACACCCCGTGGCTGGCACAGCCGTCGCCTCCCAGCATGGGAAAAACAGCTCCAGCTCTCATACTTAAAAAGCTAACACTGTGGAATAAAGTAGGAGGCAAGGTTGTTTATTACCGCAAGCAATTTTAATACAAAAATGTGTCTGGTTTCTAAACAATTCATTGGTAGAGCTTGTTTTGCCTCAATTTAAACCAATTGAGAGAATCACACAGCAACACGGTCAGAGCCGGAGAGGAACAATATTTAATAAATACAGGAGCTCTGGAGAGCCCCCTCCCCTGGCCCGTCTCCTGGTCACTTGGGTCAGTTTGATTTTATTACAAAGAAAAAAGTAGCGTACAAAAGCGAGACAGGACTTGTAGCAAGTGTGCTGGTGAGACTCATTTCAAGGACAAGCAACTGTGCGTGTAAGTCCAGATTTCGCCTAGGAGCACAGGTCACATCAATCTCAGCCTGGTTGGAAGTGGAATGACCAGTTAAATAATAAATAGGAAAAAGAGATGCAGATAAATAGCGATTCTGTAAGGAACATCTTGGGTCGGTCTCTTAGGCCACCAATCCAGAAGAATCCTCTAATTTGTAGGACCCACCACCGCTAAGGGATGTATCTGAGTGACCCAGACCTGCAATCTTACCAGCGTGCTCTCCTCTGGCCAGCTTCAGCGTGAACCCCCTCCCCAAACCCATCACCATGTGTTTGTTCTTTAAAAAACACAGTTGTCGGGACAGTATTTTCAAGACAGCAATTGTCATGACCTTCGCTGTAGTGTGTGCAAATTTTATTAAGTCAAACTCTGCTTTCTTCAGGTAAAACCACATAGCTTTAAAAAAATGGAAACATAAGCCCCAAGTCCCCTCACCTCATGTTTCTCTGGTTGAGGTATCTGTGATTTACAAAAAGAGAGTTCCTTGAACACTGTAGGATTCAGGTCTTTGTTTTTAAATATAATTTACCTTGCTGAGACAGCAAGTTAAGTTTATAAAGATGCATTTAGGAAACAATCCTAAAAGATAAAGCAGGTTCGCACCCTGCACCGCGCAGAAATCCTATTTATATTTTAGTTTTTCTTTACACTTTCACATCTTGACCTTTTTTTGCTTCCTTTTTTTTTTTTTTTTTTTTTTTTTTTTTTTTTTTTTTTTTTTTTTTTTTTTCTTTTTTTTTTTCTTTCTCTCCCACATTTCAGTTTTCCAGGCCCCTCTCCGAACAGGGGTCACTGAGAGGCAATTTTTATCTACATAAATATTCACATGAAAATAGTAACTTACAAAAAAGGAAAAAAAAAAAACCCCAAATAAGGCAGCTTCATAACACAACTTTCTTTTACACTTTTAACAATATAGTTTCTCCCATTTAGAATAAATATACATCCAATGTACGTAGCAGGGTTAAAAATTGGACACAGGTTGGGTTTTCTTTCTTTCAGGAGGGCGTGGGTACAGTATTATCTTTTAGGGCCTGGAGTTTTTGGGGTGGCAGTGGTTGTCTTCTTGGACATAGTTGGGATTTTAGAGGGTTTGGCCATCCCCCGGCGCGAGCCGCCCTGCCCGCCGGCCACGCTGCTCTCCGAAGTGTCCGAGCACGCCGACTGCGTTTCCAGCAGGTCAAAATCGGAGGCGTCGCTTCCCCGCCGGCTGCTGGCCCGGCTGCCCGTGCGGCTCCCGGCGCGGCTGGTGGGACGACTGGCTGTTTTTTTAGGATCTGCAAGGGGAGCCGAGAGCGCCGTGAGGAGAAGGAGGAGGAGGTTCCTCCCCATCCCCAGACCGACCGGCACCCAAATCCCCAGCACCGCTGCGGCTGCTTTCAACCACCCGCCCAGCAACCCCTGAAACAGGGGGTTCAGCACCAGGACTGATTCATTCCCGAGCTTTTAACGAAGCCGCAGCGAGCCCTCGCGCTGCAAAACCGCTGCGGCATCCCCGCTCCCAGGCACGGACGCTGCGGTGGGATCAGCCTCCCCACCTCACTGCGGGCTCCCCACACATTTAATACTTTCTCCGCCAATTTAAGCAACCAAGTAGGAAGAGCAGCAGCAGGAGTTTTTTGGTCTTTGCACCTAACTTACCTGCCCGACTGGTTTTGGCACCTGTAGAGACTGGTGAGGAGCTGTTACTGGTGTCCCCAGCCAGGGAGGTTCGGCTGGAGTGGAAGGTGGGTCGCTTCAGTTTGCTGCCCGCGGAGGGGGTCACCTTGGGAGGAAGCACACAAGGAGCATCTTTTAGGTGTCACCTGGGCCGTAACGGGCCAAGATCACGTCCGAGATCAGTACCTCGGCAAAAGAATTTGGACATTTAAGAAACACCCATCTTAACGGTCAAGGAGAACACAAGCTGTCATTTCAGCAGCGGTTAATAAAAAAAGAAAATAGCCTGGATCCTGAAAATTTGGAGGGCAATGGCAGTTTGCGCACTGCAGGCTGATGCACAGCTATTTGTTGGAAAAAAAAAAATAAAAGCAAAGCTGCTATCCATCCGGAGGACGACAGCATCATCTGGGCTCAAAAGCTCCACAAAGAGAAAGTGAAATCTTGCAAAAAACAGGTATTTTAGCATCTAAGCAGCTCAGGACCATTTTGGAAGGTCAAACACAACGCAGCATCTTAAGAAACGCATCCCATTGCCGGGAGGCATCAGCGCGGTGCGATGCTGTGAGTCGGAGGGACGTCGCCCCGGTGCTGGTGCCCCGGGCAGGTCCGTGCACCCACCACCCAAGGACAGACAAATTTGAGCAGCGAGGCACCAGCGATAAACAGGGACAAGAAAACACAGCCCATCAGCTTCGGTCTCATCCTGAAACGGTGCTTTCCCTGACCTTTAAGATGTTGCAAACGCGGACGGAGGGGGGTAAAAAAGCAGCACAACAGGCAGCTCTGCTCCCGCCGCTGCGGAAGAAAGCGAAGGGGTGAAGGGGAAGGTGCCGGGCAGGGCAAGGTGCCGGCAGGGCGAGGGCACCTGGATCCAGCCGGAGAGGGCAGCTCCAGTTTCTATACATCAACCAAAGCTCTGGGTTTGGGGCAGCGCTGCAAGGAAAGCGACTGCCTGTGGTGTCCCCTGTCCCCCGGGGCTTGGAGAAGCACCGCTGCGCTGCCGGGACGGCTCCAGCCCAGCTGCATCCCCGGAGAGATGGACATTAATACCCGAGGGCGTTTCCCAAGGAGCTTTAAAGCAACAGCTGGAGAGGTTTCCCTCCACCCCCTGCGATTTTATGGCTTTTTGGGAAACTTAGAAATCTTGAAATGTCATGAAACTGGAGCTGCGGCGGGGGACAGGGGCAGCCGAGGGAATTAAAGTCCATCAACACGTGATTGCGAAGGTACCATTTTCATCATCAGAGATTGCGATTCTCGTCCTTGATCCTATTTTATAAACAAGTTAACAGCAGCAAAGCAGGCAATTTAGGGCAACTGGGGAAGTGCTCCTGACCTTCTGATGATTTAAAAATAATGCCTTTTCTGCGTGAAAGCACCGCCGAGCAAGATGCCGTTATCTTGCCAGCACACACCAGCACTCAGTGAATCACCGAGATCTACCAGGTATTTCTCATCACCGACTCACAAGGTCAGGAAAGTCCATGAGGAGGCTGAAACTTCAGGGAGATCAAAGTCTCAGCCCGAATTCATCCTCCTGGGAGCACCAAGCCGGTGCCGGTGCCGGACACACCATACGTGCTTCCACACGGTGATAAATACAAGCGCTTCATAAAAATGAAGGCGATGTGGTTACTGTGCATGCGCTGTAGCTGATTTTCAAGTCTCAACTCGGTTGCTGGATTTCAATTTTTTAAAGCCAAACACGGCTGCTTTTCAATGCTTAAAAGCCATTAGAGCTTGGAAAATGTCTTTTTTTTTTTTAAAGCACAAGAGGATAGACGTCGCTCTCTTGGTTTGAAAGCAGGTAAATGTGAATCGCGAGCAGATGTGCTTTATTCTAAAGTCGATGCTTTATTTAATCCGAGTTAGAAACCCATGAAAAACGCTAACAGTCGGAGCGTTAGCGGTGCTAACAAGCGCTGCTCTACCACAAGGAAAGCGTTAAAACAGGCAAGGGAGCAGGACTTCTCCGTGCCAGCGGCACTCCGGCCTGTCAGCAGGTCCTCGGGGCTGCGAGACCATACTCTACCTCGGCGCTCGAGAGCTGGAAGTCGGAATAATCGAATCCCCTCAGGGGGGTGCCCGCTTTACTGTTTATCAACCAGGGTTTGTCATAACATCGAGAGAAGTGATGTGGAGTCTGTGAAATGGAAAATCCAAGGAGGGGGGGGGGAGAGGTGGAAGTGAGTGAAGAAAAAAAAAAAAAGGAACGGAAAAGTTTCTGGAATGGGGGGAAACGGCACTAAAATGAAACGAGAACCAAACAGGAAATATATAAATTAAAATAAAGGGGAAAAACCCAAGCAGATGATGAAATAAAACACGCATGGGCAGACGATGTCGTGGGAAAGGAGAGACGATGGGCGACGGCTTCTTCCTGTGCGCCGGCCGGACACCACGGCTGCGGCTCAGCCCTGCCTCGGGCCAGGAGCCTTCGGCTGCACGGCGAGAGCCGGGGACCCTTCTGCAGAGCCGTGAGCGCCCAACTTGGGCTGAAAACCTGTCCTGCACCACCCCACCCCACCCATCCCGCGGGGAGAGCAGGGTTCTTCCCGCAGACACCATGAACATCCTCCAGAGACCACAGTAACCATCAAGCCCCTGATCCCCAACCTTCCTCCTCCTCCTCCATACACCTCCTGCAGCTCCTCATCTCACCAGGATGGGTTTGGAGGCCACCAGTTTCTAAAGGAGAGGAAAGAGGAAGGCTTCACGCTCAAACCCCACCTTGGCTCCGCTGGCCGGAGTTGCGGGAGAGGATGGCATGGAGGCGCAGCTGTGGTTGCTCTGGCTGGCGCTGGAACTGGATCGCGTCGGGGAGGCCGCCCGGGAGGACGGTTTTGATCTTCGGCCTCGCGATCGGAACGGCGTCATTCCCTGGGAGGCTCCCTCCGGCAAGATGAATTTCTCTCGGAGTTCGAGGTTGGTCCGTCCTCGTGCTGGAAGGGGACAAAGGAGAGGAGACCTGAGGTTCGCGTGAACCCGACATCGTTACCGGGGCTCGGGAGGCTCCGGGGGTCGGAGCACGCGTCCTTGCGCTATCTCCCAAAGCCCGTCTCCGAAGGCGAGCGGACGGCAGCGAGACCGTCCCAGTTCTCTTGCTCTGCCCTAGGCACCTCCTGCCATGCATCAGCTCTTTGAGAAATTGTCCGATTAAAAGCTGCCTGAGGCCCATGAATTCAAACTGGATGCTCTATTATTCTCTAGTGTCTTGGGGAAAGCGATCCTGATGGCCTTTAAACACGCCGTGTTACAACGGAGGCCGATGCAATCTTTAAAGCAGCTTAAAAATAGTAAAAGCAGCTTTGAAGGGTTGCGATTCTGCTCTCTCACAGCTTTGGGCAGCTCTTCACCAATTTTGGGGGAGAGGTGAGAGAGAAGTGACCACCACCCATCAAAAGCCAACTTTAAAATTTTCATCCGAACGCCCTGAAGAGCTGGAGGGCCTCCCTTCAACAAGCAAGAGGCAACCAAGCAGGGAGGAGGTCTGTGGACTTCAGCTCCTGGGCCAGCTGACACACGCCAACGTATTGCTCATGGTGTTCAAACAGAGAGCAAGGGCATGCCCCGAGCCTTACGGGACACAGGAGCAATTTTAGAGTTGATGCATTATGGACCAGAAAGCCAAGGAAGCAATTGCAGAAGGGAAACACCACGCTGAGATAACCAAGGGATGGAAATAACCTTGATGTCAGTGCTCTAAAACATCTGCTGCAAAGCATGGACGGGGGAGGCTGGAGGAGCCAGAAAACCCTGAAGGTTCCTCAAAGCAAGCGGCACACGCTGTAAATCATCCTGCTTTCAGCAACAGCCGTTAGACAGCAGGAGCAAGGAACGGTTAGGCAGCAGCTTGAAGACGACGTATCTGAAGCAATTAACATCTCAGAGACCCCAGTGAGACAGGGACATATGGAGTACAGACCTAAGCTCTCCAAAATACGCAGCCTCGATGCACTTCATTCCCGGCCATCCCCCTTGCTAATCGTAGACTCACAGAATAGTTTGGGTTGGAAGGGACCTTTAAAGATCATCTAGTCCAACCCCCCTGCCATGGGCAGGGACATCTTCAACGAGATGAGGTTGCTCAGAGCCCCGTCCAGCCTGACCTGGAATGTTTCCAGGGATGGGGCATCTACCACCTCTCTGGGCAACCTGTGCCAGGGTTTCACCACCCTCATCGTAAAGAATTTCTTCCTTATATCTAGTCTGAATCTCCCCTCTTTTAGTTTAAAACCATTCCCCCTTGTCCTGTCGCAACAGGCCCTGCTAAAAAGTCTGTCCCCATCTTTCTTACAAGCCCCCTTTAAGTACTGAAAGGCTGCAATAAGGTCTCCCCAAAGCCTTCTCTTCTCCAGGCTGAACAACCCCAACTCTCTCAGCCTTTCCCCACAGGAGAGGTGTTCCATCCCTCCGATCATCTCTGTGGCCTCCTCTGGACCCGCTCCAACAGGTCCATGTCTTTCCTGTGCTGGACGCAGCACTGCAGGGGGGTCTCACCAGAGCAGAGCAGAGGGGCAGAATCCCCTCCCTCGACCTGCTGGCCACGCTGCTTTGGATGCAGCCCAGGATACGCTGGGCTGCGAGCGCACATTGCCGGCTCACGTCCAGCTTTTTGTCCACCAGTACCCCCAAGTCCTTCTCGGCAGGGCTGCTCTCCATCCCTTCATCCCCCAGCCTGTATTGATACCGGGGGTTGCCCCGACCCAAGTGCAGGACCTTGCACTTGGCCTTGTTGAACCTCATGAGGTTCACGCAGGCCCACTTCTCAAGCTTGTCCAGGTCCCTCTGGATGGCATCTTGTCCCTCGGGAGTGTCAGCCACACCACTCAGCCTGGTGTCATCTGCAAACTTGCTGAGGGTGCACTTGATCCCACTGTCTATGTCATTGATGAAGATATTAAACAGTACTGGTCCCAGTACGGAGCCCTGAGGGACACCTCTTGTCACCCATCTCCATCTGGACATTGAGCCATTGACCACTACCCTCTGGATGCGACCAACCAACCAATTCCTCATCCACCGAAGTGGATCCTTCTCTGTCCCCTGGTCACGGCTCTCGGCCGGTCGCAGCAGAGCATCGCTTCCAGCCCAACAGCTCTGACCACGATAAAACCTGAAGACTGAAGATTTTGGAAAGGAGACGACCCTGCTCTCTGTGTCCACAGTACATGACCCTGGTCTGCGTTATCCCGACTGTCCTGTCCAAACGTGTCCCACCAAACCAGGTCCAGCAAACACTGCTCAGCCCTAAAAACCCAAGATCAAGGTGGTTCTTCCCTTTTAACGTGCTGCTGGGTTTTCCTTAAGCTCAGTTCATCTAGGAGCTTCTTGCACTTGGATTTTCCTGCATTAATGCTGAACTGAAACATCGTTTTTGTTTCACCACTGGGCTGGTCAATCCCTGGGACACACTTGTGCAAGGTGATGCTTATCGACACGCTTACAGCAGGACATGGTGCTCAAATCCCCCAGAGAAATCCAACCCAGCCCTGAACAGCCCCATGGACAATGATGCCTAAATGCAGCCCTTTTACAACTCAAATCTGCTACGTGGCAATCCAGAAAAAAGAAGGGCCACATTTCCACCCTCACGGCCAGAGCTGGGGGAAGAAAGGTAATTTTAAGGCACTAGAGGAAGAGCCAGCACCGTCAGCAGCTCTCGCTGCACACAGGTATTTAAGTTGCATGGTCCTGCACAGCTCAGGGTTTCCAAATTAGTTCCTTATGCCGCTACTCTAAAGACAACAAAAGAACTGGGAAAACTTGTATTAGAAATGCATCAGAGAGAAATCAAGTAGTTCAAAGTCACAGGAGAAATGTCTCCTCATTCACTAGGACCAGCCTGGACCGTCAGTGCCCCGTGGCCACAGCCCAGTGCGGCAGTACCACGGGTTCACGGATCCTGGGCCAGAGCATCTTCTCCCCAGAGTGTCTCAGACCAGGAATTTACCATCTCCTGGCTTTGAACCTTTTGAATTCTTTCAGGTCACCTTTACAAAGTTTATTCCATCATCCACAGAGCCACACGTACGCACCAACCGCTTCAAAGGGAAGCTGAGACCCCCAGTATGGCAATGCAGCTTCGCTCGCTGGGGTCTTCCCTCTTCTCCTCCCAAGACACCTGGCCAAACGCTGCGAGATTCGCTGTAGTATCGCCAAATCTCACAATTTTAAGTTCTATCGTTTGCTCTATGGATCCATTTTCTCCAGCTCCTGCCTGTTATTTGGATAACCCAGCCCCGCTCCTCCGGTACATCTGGCCACTCACAGTCACAGCAGACAAGTTCTCAAACTCCCCTTTACTGGGCGAGAAGACCCTGGTTGTACAAAATCCAGGAATTGCCTTACCTCTGCAAGGATCATTCTTCACTAAAAATTCATCCAGGGCCATCCATCCTCCACCGACACGAACCATGACCGTGCTCCGCAGGATACGGACCAGCCGCAGCTGCTGGGAATCGCCAAACTGCGGAGCCAAGAATCAGTTCAGAGAAGGGGGACACAACAAGGGACACTCGGCTCCTTCCCCCAGCAGGCTGCACCAAACGCTTTTATTGATCTATTGAATACTTTGAAGGTTTCTCCAGATAGGTTCTTCTGCAGTAAGTGCAGGCTAGTACCAATTTACAGGAGTTTTTCTGCTGCGTGGTTTTAAGGTGATGAAACTATCCAAATCCTTAGTTTTAAAGCCGGAAAGAGAGAATTTTTTAGAGCAGCAAATGAGAATTTGGAATTTGGATGGGTTTCTCAGCCAGAACTATAGTTTCTCCTTTTATTATGAAGAAAACAGAGGCTGGCAATGCCTCTATAAAGGGTCATTACCCTCCCGGTGCAGCCCACGTGGAAAAGAGCCGGCTGATTCGGATCACTGAGTGCCGGTGAATCAGCGAGGCAAGCAGTGCTGCATCACCGCTGAGCGAGACACCTCTTGTCATCAAGTCTGAAGTCCAGGGATTCCACCGAGCCTCAGACTTGACCCCACCAGCCAGGAAGCCCCCACCACAGAGATCGCCCAGTGAGGATGTTTCGGTGAGTGCAGAGTGATGGGAATCCAGGCAGGAATCCCACAGCAATGTTGATTAGTGATTGCAATGTTCATTAGTGATTTTAAACACCTGCAATTTCAAACAAGTGCATCCTGAATCAGAAGGATGTGTCTGTTTTTCAAAGCTCCCTAAATCGCTCGGACAGCCAAGCCCAGGCTCCCGGTTGCCCTCTGCATGGGGCAGGCGGCAGAGCCGGTGCGGGACACCGGGAGCCTTGCTCGGATGTAGCAGCTCTGCATCCCGGTCTACAGAGCACCTGCTGTGATGAGAAGATAGAGGAACCAGCCTTTGAAAGCAAGACCTTCTCCAGAATGATTAAAAAAAGAAAAAAAACCAAAACGTAGCAACATTTTCCCTGGGTGGCTAAGAACGCAAAACCCAAGAGATTAAATGAAAACAGAGAGCGCAAAGCCACGCTGAGATGGGTCACGGCAGGAGGTAACAGCATCTCCGACCCTCCTTCCCGCAGGGACATGGGACCCTGGACCAGGCGCCGGCAGGTCTCCCTGTTCGGGGGTCCTACCAAAACGTGCTGGCCCCAGCGCCGCGGTGAAAGAGCTGCCGCAGCCAGGCTCAGCACGGCCACGGTGCCTGCGGGCAGGGAGGAGGGCAGGAGAGCTGCCTTCCCTCTCTCCGGGCTCAACGTAAGGTGTCCTTCAAGAGCTAGTTCTGCACCAGGGAAAACCAGGGACAAGTCAATTCTCATTTCCCCTGCCACATTTACATTATTTTTCAGTTGCTGTTGAAAATTTTTCTATAATCACTGTCTAAATTAAAGCCAGAACTCTCCTGAATCACTTTGGACATGCAAGTTTGTTTCTTTTCGGGCATGTTTTTGGTAGGCCACCATCACTTCGCATGAAAAAATAAGCTTTTCTGTTTGAGCGGGGGCAGCGAGCACATCGTGACCACACGTGATGCTCCAGTCCCGATAAAAGAAGAGCTCTGGCCCCTGAACCAGCGGGCACCCACGCACGCTGCACCGCTCATCTCGGGTCACGACAGGAACGGGGATACATGCAGGTTTCGTGAGCCTTGCTCCCGTTAGGAGTTACTCAGTGGGTGTAGCGGGGATGAGGGTTTAGTTATCGTTACCTATGGGATTAAAGGGGTGGACTCGGCATTCTCATTCCACAGTGATTGCGATCCAAACCCACCAGAGCCTGGTACGTCCTTCGTGCAGGTAATTGCACCCCCGTGCTTTCATCCGGGCTGGCCGTTCCCCGAAGGACAGTCCCGGGCATGAGCCCAGCAGTATCTCGGTGCTCCCCGCCACAGGGTGCTGTGATTTGCCACTGGTTACCATCAACATCCCCAACGTATCCGAGAAAGGAGCCACGGAGAGAAAAATCTCTCCATTTTTGTCAAATCCTGCTTTTTCCATTGAATTTTTCCCTTTTTTTCAGGTGGCCCTCCCAGCTCAGGCCCTCCCCTGTACCAGGCTCTGCTGAGCTGCGCTCACAGATCACATCCTCCCACAGCAACAAAGGACAGAGAAGCATCACGGACACACAAGGCTACGTCTGTTAAAAAACCCCAAAAAACCAAGAGGTGAGAGACAGCATCGCAAGGCAAACTGTACCTGATTGCCGAGGAAGAACTACGGAGGGAGAAGAGTTGTGGAGGGAGAGGGGACGGGAGGGGGGAAGGAAAGTCGAGAGGAAGAGGAGGGGAAAGAAAAACAAGAAAAACATTTATGGGATTAACAGTGCAATAATCATGAAAACTGTTAACTGCAGGTAGTTAGAAATCCGGGGGGTTTATGCTATTTGGGTGTAAGGTAGAAGCTCGGGGAGCCCGGGGCCGGTGCAGCCGGAGGGGGGGGAGCGCTGCGGCTCGGCTCCTCCCGGCCAGAGCATCAGCCCTGAAACCAGCGGGCAGGACGGCGGGCAGCTCCGCTGCCGCCTCCTTTCACCAGTTCACCTCGGTGAACGATTTGAAACATAAACAGCCAGCCCGTTACAAAGAGATTCTTTAAGGAAATTATTCTCCTTCTTCGGGAGCGAGCTAAGAAAAACACAGGCGTAAGGTACACTCATCCACGAGGAAAACTTCAAGGGCGGCTGCCGGCGGAGTGAATGCAGCGTTTCACGGGGCCGGCGGGCCGGCTGCCCCAGAACAGGGCCACTTTTATGCTCTCCCGATTCGGGGAACGCCCTGGGGCCGAGGACGGTGCTGGGCAAACACATCTCAGCCACCTCCGCCGGGAGCCGGCGTGCCGGAGGATGAGTTCTCCGTCTCGCCCCGGGGAGCCCGGGGGGTCCCCCCGTGCCAGGCTGGGCACCCCGTCTGTGATCCCCACCCCGGGTGGGAAGGGGGAGCGGGATTTGTGCCGCTGGGGCAGCACTCGGCCCCCTCTGCCTTACCCGGTATTTGTTCTCGCCGATCTGCTCCACTTGAAATCTCTTGGCACACTTGCACTGGGCCACTTGCCTGGTGACCTGCCATCACCAACAAGAGAGGTAAGGGATCGGGATTTTGGGAGTCTCCCCCGGTACAAGGCACTGCTTGGATAACGCACAGCCCTAAGCAGCCTTTCCTTCAAAAACACGGTAGGTACTGGTGGTACCAGCCAATTATTTTAGCTCAGCGCCACCACAATCCTTTTTTTTTTTTTTTATCTCCTTTTTGTCTTCCCCACTGCCAACCCGCAGCCTGAACCACCCCACACCTCCGCGCACCCGTCTCTTTTGGTGCTTTACCTCGTCTTCGATCTTGTCGGCATCAGTGGTGGGGCGGTAGGCATCCTTGTTGGGATGGAGAGCAGCCACGAACTCATAGTAATCGATGTAGCCGTCGCCGTCACGGTCAAAGATGTCGGCCACCGCCGTCATCTCCAGCTTTGTGGTGGGGAATTCTGGAAGGAGAGAGAAATGAGCAACCGGTGCAGGGACCTCACTCACGAGAGCCGGGGATGTCGGAGCACGGTCTGCATCTCGGTCCTCAAGGAGGGACAACCTCTTGTCACGCCGAGGTGGCCATTTTCGGAGCTCGTTTCAGGCAGGCAGGGACTTACTAGAGGCCAGGATGCCATCGATAAACTCCTGCCGGGTGATCTTCCCATCTTGGTCTTTGTCGATGCGCCGGAAGAAGTCCATGACGCGGGATTTCTTGTGGTTCATCCAACGCATATACTTCTTCCGCCAGACATCGAAGTCGAAGTTTGCAAACTCCTTCAACTGGAAGGAAACCCGTGAGAGTCAGCGGGGGAAATCCCTGAAGGAGCAGCACCCCCGGCTCTACAGCACCCTAAAATACCAGCCTTCAGGTGAGCCTGCGCCCGAGCTCCCGATGCTAACGCTCACTGCCCGCCCTCCCGGCAAGGCTGATCTGGGTTTATCCAGATGACCCCCGTTAACGAGGGGGCTGCTCAAATTGACTTTCCAGAACAGAAGGACACACAGCGCAGCCGACAGCCACCACGGAACCATCGACACGGGATGCAGCATCCCCCACGGTGGTATACGTACACATAGGCAGAGATATCAGCTACTTGCACACAGACACACACACGTCCCGGCTCTGCTCGGGCATTTGGGGATGCTTCCTCATCCGGATTTTTGCCTAACGACTCGCCAGGCTCTGCCCGGGAGGAATACCCCTTGCTGGCACCATTTTGGGCACGTCTCCCCTCTCCCTTTCCCTCTAAGCAGCCAAGAAGGGATTTGCTGCTCGTCTTCCAGGTCAGACGGCGGCTGGGGCACATCTCAGCTCTGCAAACCCCGGCCCCGCGGCTCTGCCACCAGCCTCTGACGAGCCACTCACCCTCCGATTTAAACTAACACCCTTTTTATGCTCCCCCAAAAGGACCCCCACGACCCCACCAGCTAAAGCAGCTCACAGCAAGGTAAGGCAACAAGTTTTAGTGCTTTTTTTTTGGTTTGTTTTCTCTAAAGATTCTTGGAGTTAAAAGCAACAAAGAAAAAACATTAATACGTATAACTGAACTGACCTACAGCAAAAGCAACAAAAAACAAAAACACTCACTTCTGGGCATAGCTGCTTTGTTAAGCATAAATAAAAACAAAAATTACATTAGATGTTTGGAAAAGATATAGACAGTATAATTGTTAAACTAATTACTAGGAGTAAAGCAGGCCTGGCTGTCATTACCTCTACAGATACTGACTGCAGGGGCACAAAGCAGTTCATTAATGTGCAGTTAATTACAGAAGGTAGTTTTCAGCCTTAATATTTTAGGAGTTTTTTTTTTTTCTTTTGGCATTTTCAGAGAGGCAGCAGTAACTGTCTGCAAGAGCTGGGCAATTCAAGAGGCAGCACTAATTTAAAATGCTTCTGGCCCCTCTTCGGCGAGTAACCCCCGGGCACCGCTCCCCCCCGCCCGGAGCAGCCGGTGGCCGTTACCTCCTCCAGTCTGTCCAGGGCATCGTTGAGCTTCCGCTGCCGCTCCAGCGCCAGCAGCCAGACCTGCTGCCAGCGGGCCGAGAGCTGGTTAATCCGGGGGTTCTTTGTTTCCGACTGGGAAATAATGGGCATGCTGGGAGGGGCGGCCTGACTCAAGGATTTTCCTGGAAAAAGGGAGAAAAGGAATCGTTTGAGGTGGTGTTGACGGGTTCAGCAGGTCTGAGGGGTCCAGGAAAGAGCAATGAAATACATTTTATTTTTCAAAGAGAAAACCTCCCGCGTTCTCGCTGGCTGCTCTCCGAAGGGACAGTGTCCCAGGTAGGAGGACGGGGTGACGGACGGCTCTACACCCAACCCCTTCCCGGCGCTCCCTTTGCACCCGGGAATTCACAACAGACTCTGGCTTCAAGAAACGACATTAAAAAAGACCCCAAAACCTCATCACAAAGCAACCGCAGAGAGAAAGAGAAGAGGAGCAGTGACAGCACGAGCTTCCCCAGGCGCAGCACACCCCGGCACGGGCGTTTTGGCAAATGCCACCTGGATTTTCCCCTCCTGACAAGTTTCAACCGCCTTCCTGGTGGCTGTCAATGCAGGATGCCTTGTTAATTGATAATCAAAGTTAATTAGTTTCCTATGCTTTTCATTTCCTCCCATCGTAGCACATTTCACCGAAAGCTGCGTATCGAGGAGACGTACTGTTGCTGCGGGACTTCTCGATGAAAGGCCCGTGGGGGGGCTCAGTAGCTTTCCTCTTGTACGTCTTCGTGACCCGGTCCACGTCTGGCTGTTTCCGTGTCATCTCCTCCATAAAGAACTGTCAAAATACAGAAGGGACAAGAGAACCTTTGCAGTTTCAAGATGTTTTCGGTCTCCTGCTGCTCCAGATCCTCACTGGGACGTGCCAAGCCCAGAGAGGAGATGGGAGCATTAAGCACCGGCGATGGGGGCTTGTGGTCAAGCTATTGCACAGCGCTGGCTTGGATCTGCACACGCAGGAATTCGTCCCCTGGGCTGGGATTGCTCCCAGGTGACAGCTCTGGTTGGGTCACACGCTGTTTTAATAGGGACTTCCAAGAGAAGTCAATGCCTCCTCGACGGAGGGGCAGGAAACCCCCCCCGGCCCCTCTCCCGCGTGCCTGCCGCGTTCGGCACTGGGCTCACCTGGTGTTCGGAGATGAGGGCTTTGACCTGATCAATATTTTGTGGCATGGGCTCCTGGTCCCGTTGGATCAGGGTTGTCTCAGCCCACTGGATCCAAGCCAGGAGCTCTTCCAGAAGCTCTGCATTCGCCACCAGCTCGGAAAGCGCAGACTCCAACCTCTGCTGGTGCTGCTTCGCCCACGTGAGAACCTGTCGGAAACGCAGAGACGACCATTAGCCCAGGGTGGGAAACCAGGGACAGGAACCAACACCACATGGCCATCCCTGGTGGTGGTGTCCACCACCGCCTCTCACCACCGGCCTGGAACAAAGCCTGGTGGACTCACCTCCTCGAACCTGGCTCGGATGATGGTGATCCAGTGTTTGATCGTGGTGATGCAGTCGGGATGGCAGGCGGCCAGGATGACCTCCCCCATGCCCACCGCCGCGTTCACGTCCACTCTCTTCTCCTCTACTTTCTTCATGAACTCCTGAAAGGCCCAAATGAATTATTTTGCAATATTCTCCCCCATAAATTTTCCTTGGGTTGCGTTTCAGAGCTCCCCGTTACCTTGTGTGCGTCGATGAGGGACTGCAACGCCTCGGCGTCGTCGGGAAGCGCTCCCCGAAAGCGCAGGGACTGCTCCGCCTCCGAGAGCCACTCCAGCAGCATGTGCACGGCCGTCCTGAACTCCTCTGCCTGGGGCGACAAAAGCACAGGCGTTAGCCCCCCGGCTCCCGAAACGGGCCGCTCAATCCACTGCTGAGAGCTGGAGAGACAAAGGGGCTGAAAGGGACTTTAAAAACAAATAAAAAAAGGGGCAAAAAACCCCTGTCTGTTGGCTTGGGTTTGTGCAGCACCAGCAGACGGGTCCCGCAGCGGCCAGGCACCTCCCTCCCCTCGGCATCAGCCGCACTGAAAAACTAAATGTTTTTAAAAACAGCACAACTACCTGTATTCTGAGCAATTTGGCACCTGGGTAGTTCATTCTGTAAATTGCCTACTTGGCATAAAAGCTACTTAAGAGCCTTTGACCTTTTTTTTTTTTTTTAAGTTTCAGTCTAGGTCGCTCTCTTGCACTGGACATTAGCAAACACCAGCCTGGACAGTCTCTGATCACCGCCCTACTCCTCCCGCGCACATCGGTGAGATCTTTTCATGCTCCCTTTTCAAATCAGCCTTTATCGGCTCTGCTTTGGGGAAAAGAATAAGTAAATAACTGACACCAACCCACTGCTTTGCAGTTCTCACTGGTAACTGCTGCAGGGCTGGGGGTCCTGCTCGGCCACGAGATCAGTCCCTGGGCAAAACCCTCTTCTCTGAGGTTTGTGCTGACCCTCTGGTACAAACTTGTAGCCCCAGCAAAGCTCTCCGAGATCGTTTCCACCCCTAGCCTTCTGCTCACCTGCTTCAAGGCCTGTTCCAGGCGGGTTTGTTTGGACACGGACAGCTTGCACACCGTGTCCCACCGGTTGCTCAGCTCCTGCAGCTGCACCTTCACCCAGGTCGTGTCATCCCGGCTGTTCTCGATGAGCTCCCGGCCGGAGCGCTTCAGCACCTGGACCGTCCCCGTGCGCTTCCCCAGCTCCTTCTGGAAGACCTGGAGGGAGAGAGGGCAGAAGCTGAACGGGGCCAGTCTGTCCCAGCGGGTTGTTTCACATGGGGAATAAAACAGGGGGCACATCTGAAATAGTTTGTAATGTGGGTTTTGAACCCACATGAGGGATCCACCACAAGCCGGTGTGATGGGAGGGCAGCAGGCAGGGAGCTGGATGGCGCAGGCAGCTCCTGAGCGTGTTTCGGTGTAAGTGCACGTGGGCAGGAGCCCCAACTTTCCACCCTGGCAGAAGCAGTGGTGACCTGGAGCAGGCAAGCTCTAGCCCAGGAGCTCCAGCTGCAACACAAGGGCTGCCTTGAACAGAAGCCCAAGCCCTGTCCGGGGATCTCAACATATGACCTAATCCACAGCCAGGAGCGCCAGTCTCCAAGACACGAGAGAACTGCCAAGACGAAAGTTTATACAGGACTATAAACTCAGCCACCTTTTCAAAACTAAATCCTCAACAGATCTAACTGATAGCATCTCAGAAGAACAGAGTTCCAGCTCCTGCAACCTACGTAAAAATTTCTTCCCACTTGTTCGCCCTGTTTTTGCCCTCCTTGTCCGCCACAGCAAAGCAAAGCAGCGAGACATGCAGCTCTGCAGCGAGGCACCAATTCTGGCTCCTCCGTTCTTTGGCTCTCGGGGAAGACAAGCCCTACTCATGTCCCAGAGACGAGCTGGAAAAGGCGCTCTCACCTTGTGAGCATCCATCAGGTTCATGACCAGATCCAGGTCACCATGGACAGGCTGGTCTTCAGCTAACTGGGGTTCCACCTTGTAGAGCCAGTCCACCAAGGCCTGCAGCGCATCCATGAACTGGCCAGAGAACAAGAGGGCTTCTTCCAGCTTGTGCTGCCTGGAAAACAAACACCCCTGTGAACTTCCACGAACAAACTCACCTCCTTTTGTCATGTCCCAGTGACCTCCTCCAACTACCCCATGAAATCGCCTCCCCTCCTCTGCTCTCCACTTTGATGAGTCCTCGGCAAACAAGCGCTGCTGGTACAACGTTGGGGCTGGACTTACCTTTCCACAGATTTGCCGCACACTGTGTCCCACTTATCCCGGACTTCCCCCAGTAAATTGTCCAGCTTTTGAGTGTCATCTGGAAGCAAGGCTTTTTCTTTGAGGGCTCTGCCCGTCCTGATGGTGGTGTCGTAGACAGGCTGCTTCCCCCCCAGCGTCTTCTGGAACTCCTGGGAACCAGAGAGAAAACAAAACTGTTTCAGAAAGCCTGGCCTTGGCTTTCTGAAGATGCACGGTGCTTGTGAAGATCCCCAGCTGAACGTTTTCCATGGCAGCGGTAAGGGTGGCTGTGCCTTTCCCCTGTCCTGATGGCAGAGGAGATGCTGCCCTGCTCCCCCTCCCGACAAAGCACCCTTCCACCCAGCGTCCAGCACCAGTTTCACTTTGGCAAAGCTCTACCTTGTGTTTGGAGAGCTGGAGCTTGATTTTGTCGGGATCATTGGAAATCTCCAGCTCCGAATCCAGGTGATTCTCTGCATCCTCCAACCAATCAATCAGTTTCTTCCAAGCTTCGTGGAACTGCAAAGACACAGAAGCAAGCCTGAAACTTAACACTGGTGGTGTCCCCAGTCCCTTTCTGGTCTTGGGACCTCCTGTTCCCCAAGGCTGGCCATACTTCAGGGTCTGTTGCACCCTTCCCGTGTTTCTCACCTGCTTGGCTCGCTTCCTGGCATCATCAAGAGCCCGTCCCCGCTCCACCGAGCGCTGGACGACCTTCTCCCAGCGGGACTGGACGCTCACCAGCAGGTTCTTGATCAACACCACATCCTGCTTTTGACTGAGAAACTTCAGCTGGTTCCCGGTTTGATCCAGCTCGATGATCCGATCCCGATGAGCGTTCACCTCGTTGGCAAACACCTGCGAACGGCAAAGATGTCCTCTTATCTGTAAGGGAGCTGGACGTGCCCGCGAGCAGCCCGTGGAGATGAGGTGCCACCCTTGCTCCCTCCCAACCCCGGGAGCCGTTGGGTGCTCACGGCGCCGGTACCTTGTGCTCGTCGATCTGGGCCAGCACGGCGTTGAGGATGAGGCTGGCCGGGGGTGCGATGTTCAGGCTCTGCTCGGCCAGCGTCAGCCAGTTGATGAAGTCCTGGAGGGAGTTCTGGAAGTCCGTGGCCAGGGCCAGCGCCTCCTCCAGCTTCGCCTGCCGCAGCGGGGAGGGAGAAAGGGAGGGGGGAAAAACACAACGCGGAGGGTGAGAGCTCACGATCTGGGGTTTCACAGACAGAGGCAGCCTTTGAGTCGCTGCCGAAACGTCCCTCTAACAGGAACCTCATCGCCTCGGCCAAGGAACGCGACTTGTTTACCAAGGGGAGGGGGTTTCGGTGAAAGCCACCGCTTTCTTTCAAAACAAGAATCGCCCCTGAAAGGGGAGACCTTCGCTGGCACACGAGCAGCTGCGTCACCCTCAGCTTCCCGAGAAAGGGACTGCCATGGGGAGAGCGGCTCGGTAAATGAGGTGGATGATATTTCGACGGTAACAGCTGCAGCACCGCAAATTTATTCTGGGCCGAGGCCACCGCGTCCCTTGTTTTATCTCATCACCGGCCAAAAGCCTAGGATGGAGTCAGGTCGGAGGAGGACTTGGCCTGCTGTCTCGCAGAGGACCCAACAAAGCCTGCCTTTCAGAGCCACGGGAGGTTTCTTCCCACCTCGCCTTTAAATTAACCCAAAATGCAATTTTACTTTCATTTTCTGTGTGATTTAACCAACTCTGATGACTATCTAGAAAAAAAAAAAAACAACAGCTTGATGCTCAGACAGCACCATCTGAAAGACAAACTCAACCTGCGCAACCAAGACAGCTTGTCTAAAAAAAACCCCCAGCCCCCCTCTCCAGCCCCGACCGGCTCCATCCCTCCCAGGAAAGCAGAGAGCAAGTGTCATCAGACCAGCTCATGGGGCATCTCTCCACCAACGCTACCTTTCTCTCCTCCATCTTGGTGCTGACCAGACACCATTTCTGCTCCAGCAGTGCTACGCTCTGCTCCGTCTTTGAGCCAGAGCCAGAGTCGTCGCGGTTCAGCAGCATCAGTCGTCCCTTGGCCAGCAGCTGGCTGTAGACGTCCTCCTTGGCTTTGAGCTGGCTGTACAGCTCCTGCAAGGGAGGCATCACCGGAGCGTTAGACAAAGGAAGAGCTCGGAGAGGGGTCACGGCTGGCTGCAACTCAGAGTGATGAGAAAATTAGGTTCAGGGCAAGCAGCAAAGTGACAGCAGTGGGTCACTTTGAGCAGAGAAAGGCGGTTAAAGCATCATGATGCTTGTCCCAGGCATCAAGTGCCAAATTATCTGTAAGAAGAGACCAGAGAAGCGTTTTTCTTCCCATCAGATACAGAAGGGAGAAGTTTTGATGCTGATATTTGACAGACGGGAGCTTGCTGAATTGAAAGCATTAAAAATCTCTCTTAAGAAATTACCATGTGGGCATTGAGTTGTTCCCGGGCAGTTTCTGGCAGACCTCCTGTGGGTTTTGATGCTGACAATTGGCTCTCCATCCTCGTTAGCCACAGGAGGAAGTCTTCAATCTCACCATGGAAACCCTGGGCCTGTTCGGGAACATATAATCGGCCACGGATCAGATGACATCAGCCACCATTGATCATGCGCCAGGGTTAACGCTGTGTTTGCTTCAAAACCAGACAAAGAGGCAGAGCTGGATGCACCGGCGCGTTAAGGAAGGTTATACGTGGTATCTCCTTAACCGTGCGGGTGTGCCTGGTCCCCGCCGTGCTTCTGGGCAGGCACCGAACCACTCCAGGACTAAGAGTTAAACAAAAAACTTGCATAAAAAAATCCCAGTGTGTCTCTCTAACTCCTTCCCCCTTCATTTCCCCCCAAAGCGAAGGGGAAAGCGGACCCTCAGCGGCTCTCCGCGGCACGGGGGGGTACCCCCGACGCGTCTCCCCGACCTGCTGGAGCGTGGACTGCAGCTGCTGCTCCCTCTCCTCCGTCTTCTGCAGCACCGACTCCCAGCACGAGTTCAGCTTCTCCAGGCGGTTCCGCAAGCTGCTTGCGTCGTCCCCCGCGCTCGACTCCAGGAGCTCGTTGCCCGCTTTGTTCACCGTCTCCACGGTCGCTTGGTGGGCCAGGACGTCGTTCTTCAGCACCTACATGAGAGGCGGTGGGCAAATGCTGGATACTTCTCTAAAACACCCTGTTAATTCCTGCAGGCTCTCATGGACTCGAATCAACTCGAACCCTCCATGAGAAATAAAATCCTGCAGCGGGAATAGACTAAAAATGGACCTGGAGTTGGGAGTACTCACATGGTGCTTTGCGAGTTCAACCTCGATGATTTTTGGGTCTCCACTGATGGGTTTTTGCGCGTCGAGCAGCTCCTCGGTGTGGGTCAGCCAGGCCATCAGCTCCGCCAACGCGTGCTGGAACTGGCCGAGTGCCAGGAGAGCGGCTTCTAACTTATGCTGGGCAAGGACAGGGATGGAAAAGGAAAGTTTAAGTCGGGAAGGAAGGGGAGCACCCCAGCAAGTTTCAACCCTGCACTTGCCCAGATCTTCTCTCTACCTGTCTGTGAGCGATTTTCTCGCCCAAATTCTCCCAGAGATGTTTCAGCTCTGTCAGTGGTTCCTTTATGATGTCTCTGTCTGTCTCATCTGTAGCTTTTTTTAGCATCAGTTCACCTTGGTGATTAAGCTTTTCCATCTCAATCTGCTGCTGGTAAACCTCCATTTTAAACTCCTGCCAAAACAAGCAGGACAAAAACCAGAACAAAATGAATCACTGGAGCGCGAGCCCTGCGAGGCAAAGCAAACACCGGAGAACCGGTCCCACTCCGCCCGCGTACCTTCATCTCGTTCATTTGCTCCTTAACCGTGTTGAGGTCCGTGCCGACAGGGGACATGTTGCAGAGTTTGATCACGGCGTTGTCCAGCCAGTCAAACATGGCCTGAAAGGAGGGCAGACACCGTTAGCAAAGGGAATGACACAGCCACATCCCCCCGCAGCTGGTGCCTCCATCGCCCCGCAACCACGAAACTCGTCTTTCGGGGCAGAGACGCCTGCTTGGCCAGCACACGCTTTTGCAAGCTCTTTCCTCCCCTCTCCTGCTTCCAACATGAGGACCCGACGGCAGCCAGGCTCATCCTGCTGCTTCGTGCAGAAATGAAGAGGGATTTGGGAAGACAAACGCAGTCAAATATCTGCTCCTTGGAGCTGGTTGTTGAGCTCGGGATCTAACAGAGGCTGCAAACACTCACCCAGGAGACATCTCCCTGCTTTGCATTAGTGCAAATCCCAGTACAGCTCCAGGGAGAGGACTCGCAGAGGTGTTCCCAAGGTCCACCCACCCCACACAAACAGCCCTGCCTCTTACTTGAAGCGTATCTTGGTATTGCACAGCCGACTGCATGGCTTCTTCAAGCTTTTCAAGCCTCTCCTTCCATGTTTTGTTTAGATTTTCCCAAGCGTTGTTCATCTGCGGAACACAAGATTGCCCACAAAATTCGTTAGGCTCTCCCACTTGCTCCTACCCGATTTTATCTGAAGGAGAGGCTGCTGGTTTTCCTACCTCATCAATGCTCTTTTTTACTTCTGGTTTCTCAGTTTCGCCACAGGCAAAAATTAAATCAGTTCCAAGGAGTCGGATGAACTCCAGCTCTTCATGCAAGCCATCCGTCTCCTCTTTAATAGTCTGCATATAACACAGTGACAAAAGAAAAATGTTTCTTATTAAATGCTCTTCCAAAATTGCCCCACGAACTGGAGGGCTTAAGCACGGAGAGTCCTTCTTGCTCTGGTGTCCTCACCCTGGCCGACAGCCTGACGCCAAACCCCAGGACTAGGTTACACAGCGAGCAGATGGCTGTCCTGCTCACCACCATTGCCACCACCAACCTGCTCTGCTCCCACCGCTGGCCACCGTGGCAATGCTGCTGTGTGCAGGGGTTGGGGGAACTAAAATAAGAACAGCTGTGTTTAGCTTGCCGTGTGCCTGAGCTGCCTGGCTGAAGATGTTGTTTACAAGAGATGTACTGTTTACAGGAGTATTTTGTCAATATAGGAATTAGGTTTTGAGACTCAGAAGTTGCAAACCAAAGTCAGAATGGTTATAAAAGGGAAATAGCAAGGACAAACTTAGCAAAGCACAAAGGAACATCCCCGTTCCCCAAGGTCCAAGTCAAGTGAAATCCACCTGAAGTGGATTTCACCACGGATTTGAAACAACCAAACACCACCACCCAAATCCAAGTCCACCCAGCTTTACAATTATCGCCGGTCTAACCAAAATCTAAATATACACTTCCCACGCTAGACAGCACTCAGATGCCTTCAACTCAGACTGGGAGCAGAACCGTGCAAACTTCCACATCACTCAAAACAAGTGGGCACACAACGCTGACCACACGCTTGATGAGCTTCCCAAACCAGTAGCAGATAAAGTGATTTAAGCATCATTTCCTTGTCTGGAACAGGGGGGCGGTGGTGACAGGGAGAGATATGTGAAACACGCTCCAGTTTTTTTCCTTGCAGGTCCAAATTGCAATGGAAATCACATTTCATAATCCAACTGCCTGCCTACAAAACTGCTTTACAGCCACATCTGGCCATGCTCATATCTAAGATCTACCCCAATTTAGCCTGCAAGCTGGGTGCAGACAAGTTCCTTACAGGGGTACAGTCCCATGGTCCTCACCTCTGCCGCTTCCACCTGCTGCTTGATGATGGAGGGGTCGATGCCTGGGCTCTCCAGGTCGTGAACGATGTCCTGTGTGTCTTTGATGGTAGTCAGGAGGGCTGCCATGTCGTACCAGAACTTCTCTGCAAGCTCCAGGACATCAAGGAACTTCATTTCACGTTCCTCTGCCCGAGCTTTGATGTCTTCCCAGAAGAAGACCATCTGATCCAACTTATCCTGGATTACTGAGGAAGGGAATGAAAACATTCAGTGAAGAAGGAAATCTTTCTGCAACTCAAAGCATTTTGCAAACACTTTCCACTTAGAAATAGCCAACAGAATATTCAAATGGCAATAAAGATGACCAGGGCTGTCAGAGCATTAACTCAGAGATACTGAGGGACATGAGAAACTCCGGCTTGCAGAAATAAAGCCTTTATTTAAGTGCAGGCAAGCTCAGGGCAAATTTGCCCACACACTCTCCTCCAACAAACCTCTGTTCTGGCCACCTCTAGCGTGAAGTCTACGCTCAGTCAGTCCATGAGCTGGCTGTTGCGCTGCCAAGAAAGGTGCCAATTAGTGCCAATCGTGTTGACAGGTCTTTTTGTGCTGGGGATGTTCCTTCCCTCCATTAGATGCTGAATCGACACCAACAAATCATTTCACAGGGGCCACCAACGGTTGCCACAAGAGACCAGCTCAGGGTGACGGCGCAGCTCAGCTGAGCTGAAACCTCTGCCTGAGCAGCCACAAATGCTTCTTTCTCCTCTGGCTGATACCAGCCTGTCTGCTCCAGATGGAAGCAGGCACCAGATATCTGCATGCAGAGGACTCATCCTTCCTCCTAAGGCCAGGAGACCCTCTGAAATACACCCCCGGGACATCAAAATCTCCCCCATGGTGATGGAGCCATGATTTGGGTAGAAGAAGCTGGGCAGTGCTGCCAGCCCAGCCAGAACCTTCTGTTAAATCCACCCCCCCCGAGATACCTTTTGCTGCCAGGTCCTTGTCCGCTCCCTGCGATCGCCCGATCAGCTCCTCCCCGCGGCGTTTCAGAGCCTCGAAGGAGGGCTGCAGCTTCTCCAGCTCCACCGTGGCGTTTTTGTTCTCGCTGATGCACTCCCGGATCTTATCGACCTCGGCGGGGATGAGGGGCGGCATGCGGAGGCGGGAGGAGAGGGTCTCCAGCGTCTCCAGCATGGGCTCGATCTTGTCGTGGAACTGGAGAAGAGCAAGTCCATTTAGAGCAGGCGAGACGAGATTAAGCAACGCTGCATCGTTCCCTGCGTGTGCAACAGCCCTCAGGGCTGCACCCAGCGGCCTCTCGGAGAGGACAAACATTGCCTGCAACAGCAATTAAACCCGCAGCGTCCTGTCCACGCCTGCCTCCGCTCTCCTCTGCTGCCAACAGCCCCAGGCCGCACCAGCTCAAGCCATACATCAGCCATACAGACTCACAGAGCCGGCACAGGCAACTGTGAACCAAACACGGCAGTGATTTGTCACCAGATTCAACCCTACAAAATTCACATTTTTTTCCCCCGCTGCCCGGCTTCTCGCGGACGGGCAGCGTGGCAAGAAAACCCAATCCCGTTTGTTTGAGCATCCGCGCAAAGACGCGGCTGGAAAAGCGCCCGTGTTTGGTGCTGACGGAAATCTCCGCTCGCTGCAACGCCAGCAAGGAAACCCCCCCCCGGCAGGGTCAGCGGGAGATGGTGGGAGGCTGCATGCACCCGGGGAGGAGCGAGCTGCCGCGGAGCTGGGGCTTCAACAAAAGCAGAACCAGAAAGCCAAGAGTGAGAGAGGAAGGGGCTCTAGCAGAGTTTATTATTATTATTTTTTAAAGAAAAGTCAACTTTGGCCTTAAAGAGCCCAAACCATCTCTGCTGGTGAGGAGGACAGCTCAGGTCCCTCCCTGCAGGACACCAGCGTTGGGGTTCGCGAAGTCCCAGGCTCTAACAGCAGAGAGGAGAGGGGCTCTCGGTGCCAAGTTGACCAGGAGCACGCTGGCCCAGCCAACAAGCAGGAGCAAACCGGCGAGGCCAGCTAGAGCAGAAAGCTCCACGCAGCAGCGTGAACCGCTCCGACAGCGGAACCTCGGCTTTGCAGGAAGCGTTCCCAGCGGAAGTTGGCTGAGACCAGGCGGCAATGCAACGAAAGCCATCTCAGAAATGTGATTTCAGGCCCCCAGAGTTAATTTTTAAGCACGTTCTGCTGAGCTGTGCATGGACCAGAAATGAAAGTCCAGGTGTAAACCAGAATCAGCCCAAAGAAAGAGTGTAAATGAACATCTGTGATGGTGGGGCTTACCTCCGTAATCTGCAATGGTGGGGCGCAGTCAACACAAGAATGAAATGGGACCATGTGGGGAGGACGGGCACAGGCAGCAACACACACAGATAACACATTCCACAATGGGAGTGAGAGATGAGACGGGAGGGAGGTGTGGGGGGAAAAACTCGGAGTTAATACAAGTGCAAACCAAGAGAAGTGACTACACAATACAGGAATAAAAAAAATAAACACCCAGACATGACAAAAACCAACTGTGCTACGGTAAGACGGGGTGAAATGAAACGTAACTAGGGGTCAGAAACCCTCAGCAGCAGAAACTCTTCACCCCCTTTCCGGACTTTAGCACCTACAGTCTCAGCCCTTCCTTTCGTATCGCTGCTCCTGCAGTCACTGACCTTCTCTGGAGATGCCCAGACCCTGGAGACGACCCTTAACTCTCCCCTACAAAGGACCCCGTGGCTGTTCAGTGCACACACAGCTTATCAGAAATTAAACTTATCTCTCCAAGCTCTTTCAAGAGGCTCTCCGGGCCCTTCCAACCTTGGGTGGGTGCCAAAACAGCCCCTTTGAATGAGCATCATTATTGAGGTTGTAAAAATTTATTACCCTATTTACTACGTCCTTCTCCCCTGCTTTCGCAGCTAGCGCTGAGCAGCAGGAAACTACCCTGGAGGTGTCTGACCACGTTGTGCCTTATAAAGGTTTTACAATCGTAACACTCAGAATAAAACTGCATTTCAAAGCGCGTGGCTTCCCCAGGGGACTGTGATAAGACGACTCTGGCTCCTTTGCACCCCAGCGTACCTGGGTGGACTGCGAGACGGCTTCGTCAAGCGCAAGAGCCCGCTGGCACACCTCCTCCTTGATTTTGGCATACATGGCCTCAGCCGTCGAGTATTTTTTCTGCACCATCTCCCCTTCCTCAGGGTTGAGGTCCTTGAGCTGCGGTCCGATTTTCAGCAGCTTGTCAATATGAGGCTTATGTTCAGCAATGGACTCTCTCAGTTGCTAGGGAATAGGGAGAGGGGAAAAAAAAAAAAAAAAAAAGACATTTGTTTAGAAATCTATTGAAAGCCGCTGCCTATTTATTTCATGCAACACTCCAAGAACAGCGATCGTATCTGGTAGTGAACTCACACCGTGGATTTCTTGACCCAGCATCTGCCAAGCACATGGCACTCAGCTCTTCCTAACATGGCCACAGCTCTGCACGCGCCGGCACATCGCCCGGCACAGGTCCCTCCCCGGCACAGCCAGCTCCTGACCCTCCCCACAGCCCCACAGGGGACACCACTGAGAAAACTCACTCTGCTCTCTCTACCCTACAAGCACAAAGCGGTTTTCCCTGCCGCAATCAGGCGGGAGATCCAAAGGCAGCCAGGCTCCCTTGGGTGCAATCTGTATTTTAGTAAGAAGTGCTCCGATGTAACTAGTGATTTCCACATGGTATGCTCACGGCACACTTGTATTACATAGGCAGGATCCCCAAAAAGAAGAGAACGGGGGGGGCGGAAAAAAAAAATCAGAAAAATTCAGAAAAAAGGCGCTCTCGCCCCTGCGAGCGCTGCGCCTCTGTTTAAGGTAGAGGAACTGATGGTGCAGGAGATGCAGATGCCGCGTCCTCTTACCCTCATGTCCTCCTGCTGCTGCTTGAGCTGCTCGTGATCGATGGCCGGAGGGGGCAGCTGGGAGATGAGGGCTTGAGTCTCCTCGATCCACGGGTTCAGCTCCTCGTAGGTCTCCCAGAACTGGTTGACCAGGACCTGGGCACGCTCCAAGCGAGCATAACGCTCCGAGTTGAGCTGGCTCACGGCTTCATACTGTTGCACCAGAGACTCGGTTTTCTCCTAAAAAAAGAGGGAGGAGAGTTACAGCGAGGGATGCAAAAGGGCCCAGGAATAGCGCCAGCTGCACGCTGCGAGCTGGAAGAGCAGGAGGTGCCTTTGGTGGCCTTCCACGCGCACAAGCTGTAATTCCAATTAAAGCAGCCTCAGAAGTCTCCGCTGTCGTCCCTCCCCATCCCCAAACACCGCAATAAAAATATGCAATAAAAGACAGTAATAAATGTAAAGAGATTTCTGCTAACGCTGGTGGGAATTACTAAAGATGGAGTAATTTTAAACCACTTCAGCCTGTGCAAGAGCTGATGAGCATTCGCCTCTCTCCCCTCTCCGTCTCCCCCACCCTGGTAAATAGCAGAGGGAGGCTCACCTGGAGAACAGCTTTTTGTTCCTCCCCGCACGTCCCAAAGATCTCATTGCGCTGGCTGAACAGTTCATCCATAGAGTCTTTGTGTCGAATAATGTCGATGGAAAAAGCCTGCAGAAAGGAAACGTCCAAAGAAAGGAAAGAAATCAGAGCCGAGCCCAACCTCTCCCCCCAGCCCATCCACGGGACCCTCCTGCCTGCACCGGCTGTAGCAGGCAGCAGAGCTCAGCGCGGCAGAGACCGCACAAAACTCAGCACAAGTGTCCTGTGGCACACTGACAATCTGGCTGAAAATGCAGATTACTGCATGTTTTTCTCATGACTCATCTACACCAACCTCTCTCTTTCAAAGGCCTGAAAACAGCTCTAGAAACGAGGTATCACTCAACTTCCACACCCAGGGTCCTCACTGGAGGAAAAGCTCCGCCATCCATTCGTTAGCGAACACGTTAACTCCCTGAAACGATGCTCTCCAGAACTGCATCTACCAATAATTTTGCCATTCCCAAGGTCCACACGATTAACAGCAGGAAGCCAAGCTGAGCTCAATTTAACTTAATGCTTGACAGTTCAGTCCCCCTCCCTTATACCAATGTCTTATTTTTCTTTTTTTTTTTTTTTTTCCCCTAAAATCCAATAAGTCTGTATGCTGCTCTGATTGCTGAGGCTGGTAAGGGAAGAAAAGGGCCGTTTATTTAAAGTGCACGTTCTTTCAGGCATGAGCTCATCTCAAAGATATAAAAAAAAAAACCCCAGTGTCTCTTTGTTCCACGTCTGGCTGCCGGGAGGGAAACGAGGAGTCCCCCCACTGCAAGGAACAATGAGCAAAAAAGCAAATGTAAAAGCACCCTCATTAATCAATATATACATTTCTCCAAACCCTTCCTGCTGCCAGCGCCTGCAAGACCCAGGCAGCGCCTGCTCCAGCGGCCACAGGGAAAGCCTTCGGAAGGAGCGGCTCTCTCAAGGGGAGTCCAAGCAAGAGCACCCACCCAGCCCTAAATGGCCGTGCAAAGGTTTTGGCTCCTGCAAATGGACAGGAGGCTTTTTCCTTCAGAAGCCCAACACTTCGTTTCTCTAAATCCTCTTTCTTCCTCATTTTTTTTTTTGCTTTTACTTACCAAGGACAAGTGTTGCATCTCTCCTGGTGCTCTGGGCTCAGCATTACAAACCCCACGGTAAAGCTGCCCCCCCCAAACCCCAGCCCATCACCCAAACCACATCCCTCCTCGCTGCCCACCCCGTCCCCCCCCCCGCAGCGAGCGCGCACGTACCTTCTGCACCTGCAGCTGAGCCGTCGTCTGGTCTTGCTCCAGGCGGATGGGACCCAGAGCCATCAGCTTCCGCTTGGTCTCAGCCACCCAGGCCAGCTCCGCGTCGGCCGCCTGCTCGTACTGGCACACGGGAGAGGACAGGCAGCGCAGGTTAGCGACGGGATGGAGCACATGGCAAGTTGGGGACGGTGGGAGACACGGGGGGACCCAGCGGGACGCGAGGGATGAACGCCTCGCCCGGGCACGCAGCGGCGGGGAGGAGAAGGGGACGTTGGTGGGGACGCAGGTTTCTGGCTCCGCGCTCCCCTTCGAGAAGAGCGGCAGCCGCCGTCCCACGGCCGGCAGCTCCTGCAGCTGGTTTTGGGGCACGGAGCATCACTGCACCCCAGCTGCTCAGCGCAATAGAGCGGGGTGGAGCAACCACCTTTCTCTACACCCTCCCTGCCCACGGGGAACGAGACACCTCTATTTTACGTGGTCATTTTGCTCGCACGTTCAGCTTCATGGAGTCAGCGCTCAAAGCCAGCGAGGGCAGTTATTCACAGCGCTCCACAGCCTCTAGTCTGTGCAGAACAAGCCTTTTTTGAGAGGACCGTTTGCCCGGAACAAACCCCCGTGCTATCACAACACAGGATGACGTTTTTCCAGGCTTGAAAGTCACCTGTCATCGGTTTTACACCATCTACTTCACCCACGCAAGCAAAACCCAGCAGGCGGGATAACACGGTGCCGCCCCGCAGTTATCCTACCCAAACCACACGCAACGGGACGGGTCAGGAACCAGCCCCGCGGCTCCGCGCCGCTGGTGGGGCCAGTTCATTTCTTGGTGTTCCCAATGGGATCTGGCCCTCCCGGCCAGCGGTGCTCGCCATCCATCCCGACGCCATGGCGTTGCACGAGCTGGAGCGGTGCCGAGCCGCTCGCTCCCACTCCGCCGAGAAACCCCGTCAGCCTCCGGCGGGGTTATTAAATTACCTGTTGAGATCTCTGAATAGCAGCATCGATTTCTTCCACCCTCTGCTTGATGGTGTCGCTGACCAGCTTGTAGCGCTCGTTGGTGTCTGACACGAGTTTATCCAGCCCTTCGCGGGCTCGCCAGGGAACCAGCTCCAAAAGAGCTCGGCTCACCTCGTTCACCGTGTCCAGGACGAGCCTGTGCTCCATCACCTCCTTCTTCAGCTCCTGTGGAAGGCACCCATGGGCACGTGTCAGCGCTCTGCAGGTGACATCCCTCTCCAGCCTCTCAAAACAGCGAGCAAACCCCCGCCGGCTCCCACCCTCGCGTCCCCGACCCCCGGGTGCTGCTCTGCCAGCCCCCACCTTTTGCCTCTGCTGGAACTGGGGTATCTGCTCGCCGGTGGGGGACTGTCCCCCGCTGGAAGCCAGCTCGTCCTCCACTTTGCTCATCCAGCCGGTGAGCTCCTCGTGCGTGGACTGGAACTTGGTGGCCAGCTGCCGAGCCTGCTCCAGCGTGCGCAGCGCCTTGGAGCTGGCGGCGGTGATGTCCGAATAGCGGGTCTTAATTCCGTCCAGCTTCTCCTGGATCAGCAACACCTCCTCCCCTGCGAGACAGCAGCAAGGGGCAAATGATGCTGGGCTGGAGCCACCTGCCCTGTCCCCCCCATTTTAAATAGCTAATTTCAGTCTCGCTTTTCTTTATATCAGCACAACTTCGCAGCCTCTTTTTACAGCCAGGAAGCTACTCTTAGAGCTGACATTTTCCACCAGCCAGCGTAATGTCCACCTCCTCCCTGGAATAGGACGGAAGCGTGCTGCGAAACCTGGCTTTGCCACAAGCCCCAAAGCCACCACAACTCAGTTCTCAACTAACGTGTCACAGCTCCAGGAGAAAAGGTCCAGTTCACTCTTTACTGCTATTTCCGAGAGGACAAGAAACTGCAAGCCAAATTCTTTGTAATCACTCTTCCTGCTACACGGCTCCCACAAGGACAGAGGTCCGTACATCTGCTCTGAGCAGACCACATCTGAAGGAAATGCATCGCCCCGACCTTTCTTCCCACTCATAAACATAAACTCACACCCACGTGGCAACAGCAACAACTGCTCAGTGTGGGAAAGCAATATTAGGAAAGGGCTGGGTTTATTTTTAACCTCTTTCCATGTGATTTAGCAGCTGGATGCAATGAGAAAACCCTCCCTCGCATTGTGGGGCTGCTCAGCGCTGAGCATCACCACCCCGGCGGTGGGAATCACCCGCTCACCAAGCTGGGAGGTTGGTACTCGGGATTTACTAAACCGGAGTGCTTGTGGCTCGGCGTGCAGGTCTGGAGGCAAAACAGCTACTTCGGGAGTATCCGAAAGGAAATTAGACCTGAGGGAGAACAGCCTCCCCCGAAGAACGTATCGCTGCAGAGCACGGACTTCCCAGGGAAGACCGTGCGGAGGATGGGGGGCTGCCCAGACCCCCCGCATGGGCCAGAGCGTGCCCAGCTCTCTGTTACCTGTGGTCTGCTTCAGAAGAGCTTGCCCGTTTCTAATGGCTTGGTCCACGTTCTTCTTCCTGTTCACAATTTCCTCGTTCAAAGCCTGGAGAGAACGGCAAATTGGGGTTACCCTTCGGCAGGCAGGTCCCCGCGTCCTGCCGGCCAGTGCTGGCCGGAGATGCTAAGCAGAGCACGAACTGCTCTTACCGAGCATGGGAAGGGTGGACAACAGATCCGATACTTGTCCAGTCAACCTTCTCCTGCTACGGGACTTATTGGGACTTCTGGGACCCAAAGGCTCAAATCTTAGGGCAAACCCATCCCAACCCCTCGGGTATGTGTTACCGAAGAACCCGCCCTTGCGTTAGACATAACCTCACTCTTGAAAAGAGCTTGCCCGGCTCCCGGGGAGCGGAAGCAGACGGCTTCCTCGGTGGCCAGCCTGGCTCAGAAAACCCACCGGGCTTTTCAAGCTCTCATTCTTGGAAACAGCATCCAGCTTTCTAAAGGCATGGGGTGGCCAAGCTTGCTCAGACATTGTTCACAAAGCAAATGAATCATTTGAAGTTTCCCCCCCCTGGGAAACCCATTTTTGGGGCCACAATTATTGTTTTTAACACATGAAATCTCTTTACACTTCTGCAAGCCTAGAAGAGAACCAGCGGTGGAACAAGCTTTGCAAAATTAAAGTCAGACCAGAAACTAAAATAAAACCAGATAAATGCAACAAAATAAACAACAGAAACATGGAAGAAAATGGAAAATACCAGCTGGTCGGCATGCTGCTTCTGCAGGACGTCCCGTTTGTAATCCTTTACGGATACCGAGCCGAGCTTGTCCTCGACCTCAGCCAGCCAGTTGAGCACTTCCACCTCCTCCTCCCCAAAGAGCCTGGCGTTAGACAGCGCCTGATCCAGCAGCGCTGCCTTCCGGCAGCACCGCTCGTGGACCTCGCCGTAGCGGGTCTGCAGAGAGTCTAGCTTCTCTGCCAGCAGCCTCCGCTCAGCGGCACAGCTCAGGGAGGAGAGGGACTGCCCGACACCGACCGCCCGAGACACGTCAGCCGCGTGGCTCTCTATCTCTTCCTCTAGAGCCTGAATGGCGGGAGGATAAAATGGACAACAGAAAGGAAAATGAGTGAAAAAATGGATTAAATAAATAAATAAATAAAAAACAACAAAACAAACAACATAAAAGGGGAAACAGAAACAATGAATGCAACTGAAGGAATGAAGGAGGTATGAAACCCACCCGTGAATGGGCAAACTGCATCAAAATAAAAAAGGTTTAAAAGATACAGAAGAACAGGAATGTTTTTCTATCCAGAGCCGGATACATTTGCTGCGAGGTGCAAAGACGTCAGTTTAATATTTACCCACACTGGTGGGCTAGTGTTTGCAGCCTTCTCTGTACATAAAGCAGCCTGGATAACTCCTCCAACGCTTGTTCGTGCCAAAAACCCCCTCGTCATGGCAGAAACAACCACCTGAAGGGGACCCGACACCAACCACCTCCATCGGCAGCTCCTGTTCACGCACGGGTCCTACCTTGTGCCGACTGATCTGCTGCTGGATTTTGGCAGTCTGGGTACCGATGGGCTCAGAGTTGGCCAGCTTCTTCTCCGTCACCGACAGCCAGTCCGACACGGGCTCTGTGGTTTCATGGAACTGCTTTGCCAGGACCAAGATGTCCTCCAGCTGCTTCTGCCTATAGTAAAGACATAATAAACCACTGAGGAGCAGCTCCCTGTCGGAGCCAGGCATGGGAAGCAGCTCCGAGCGATGGGAAGAGGGAACCGAAGCAGCCCTGTTTGGTGCAAGGGCAATTGCAAAATAAGCTTTTTTCCTGCAGCTGTGCCTTTGGGGTCCAGTTCTCCCCCCCCCCCAGGGGAAGGCAGCAGAAAGGCTCCCCCATTGCGCTGCTTTGCTTCCGAGCCTATCGCTATCTCAGAGGTCCTCCGATGTGCTCAGCTTGTGGCCAAGCTCTTGGTGTTTCAGAGCTGCTGAGCTTCTGTTCAAAGACAGCCTGGCACCGGTACAAGTCCTTGATGGACAGTCCATCTAGTTGGCAGTGATTTAAAACACTGGGAGGTCAAACCTGGCCCTCAGAAGTGACTTTATAACCCCAATATTAGCTGACGTAGCAACAAGCAACTCATAAACGAGATTCAGGCAGCAGAAAGGTGTCAACAGGATGTTGCCGCTAGAGCTAAATGTTAACACTTAAAGGAATAAAAATAACATCCATCCCCTGCAGGGAATTTATTTAATCTGAGCTCTTCCCTGCCATTGTAAACCACTGCTATCAACTTCAGCTCCCAAACAGCCTTTGATTTCTCATGTTTTCCAGCTGTTTCCAGGATGTATCTGCACAGAAACCTCCGCCAGCTTCCCACGTGTTGTAACCCCGCGCTCCGGGGCACCGTCAATCGCAGGAGGAGCCGGCCCCGTGTTTTTGGCCGGCGGCACAGACCCTCTCACCTGCCGGCCGCCCTGCCCAGCAGCCCTGCCCAGCGCCGCTCCAGGCTCTCCAGCTGGCCGACGATCTTCTCCCGATCCGCGGGCTCGGCCGACTGCGCGATCCTCCCTCCCTCCGCTTGGATCATCTCAACGGTGGCTTTGCGATCGTCCAGGAGTCGCTGGAGCAGCTTTAGCATCAGCAGTGAAACGGAGGAGGATTAAGAGTTACCAGATTGGAGCAGCAGAACCTCTTCTAGCCCTCAGAGATAGCAAATCTCTCATTGCGGCTGAAAACCACCGTAAGCACGGGGCCGAGACCAAAGCCAGCCTCTGCCATCAAAACCAGTTCAAAAAAAATAATAATAATATAATAATAGGCTTTAACTTTTGGTCAGCCCTGAAGTGGTCAGGCAGTTGGACTAGACGATCATTGTAGGCCCCTTCCAACTGAAATATTCCATTCTATTCTATTCTAAACGAGATTCAAAGCACTTCTGTGCCAGGGAAGTTTTCAGAGGCTTCCCCATCACCCCACCAAACTTATCAAGATCAGGTTTTTAACTTTCACTTTAAATAAATTTCCTCTTCAAAGTCTCAATACGTCGGACAAAGCCTCGGTAAGAATTCATTTCTAAAACATTTTACCACGACCACACTTGAACTTTCATCCGCCCGCTCACAAGGGCAGGCGCCGACCCAGGCTGTTATCTCTGCAAACACCGGCACGCCTCGGGTCGGTTCTTACAGTTTGTACATTTATTTTGTCCAAATACCCAAACCGGTACCTACAACGCCAGTTTGCTCCTGACGCAGCAGAATTACCAGCACAAACAAAACGTAGGGCTGGAAAAACACGGCCGACCAGCAAAACCAGCAGCAAACTTCAAGAGGCAGTGGGACCATAAAGTAACGCTGGTGATTTAGACAATGGAGATAGGGAGTGTGGGCAAACGAGCTGGCTGTTTATTACATTAGGATGTGGGGAACCAGGAGATCCACCGTGAAAGAAGGAGGCTTGTGGACACCCCAGCTACGCCTGATCTGTTACAGCTGGACCCCCAAAATATTGCCTGTCTGTCCAGAGCTCCCCCTCCCATCGAGCCAGTCGTTGCCCTGTGCTCGCTCACCTTCTGCTCCTGGATCTGGGCTTTCACCACCTTGTACTCTGCAGAGGGAGGTTTCTGGTTGGAGATGAGCTCCTCGGTGTCCGCCAGCCAGCTCAGCAACGGCTCCAGGGCGTCCTGAAACTTCCCGCAGTGCAACAGGGCCTCTTGCAGCTGAGCAACTCTTTGGGCCACCTGCACCCCAAACACAACCCCATCGCACGGTCAGGCTGGTGAGCCACCGACACCGGAGCCCCGGCTCCCTGTCGATGACCCTCTTCTTCTACCAGACCCCAACGGGGCCGAGAGAAACCAGTTACAGCCCCTCCCCACGCTCTCACCTTCTTGTTGAGGGTGTTCCAGCGGGTGTTGATTTCTTCCATGTCATGCTCCAGCCCTTGGACGTCACAGTTTTTCCCGGCGCTTTGGATGAGTCCTTGACCAACTCCATTGACTTGCTGTAGTTTTAGCTGGAGAGGATCCACTTGCTCCTTCTGGAACAGCTGGGGATGGGAAGGGTGGGAGAGAAAAGGTATTTATAACCCGTGAGCTGCTCTTACAGCCCCTCCATCATTCAATAGATACAACAGGCCGCCTTCTCTAGAGAAGATGCAGTAGCTACTTGCACTGATTTTATTAGAGTTGTGCAAGTTTGTCTAAACTCCTCCCTCGCCTTGACCCAGTAACACATGTCGCAGGCATTCGCTGGTGTGGAGAGCAGCTCGGGATCTATAGGCATCCACCTCTGCTTTTAAATGGGTAAATCCCCTTTTTCCAAGCACCGGAGTGAGGTGGAGAGAGCAAATCGGGGAAGAAATGAGAGCATCGGCTCTGGTCAGCCATCAGATTGGGAAATAATGCTCCTGGGGAAAAACCCAAAGCAATTCTCACAGTGATGCTATTGAGAACAGAGACCTGACATCACATGAGTTCTGTTAACCGCGAAATTACAGACACCGAGAAGCTAGCTGTATTTCGAAAGACAAAGGCAATAGGCAATTAATGTGCTAGTCGTTTACTGCACCACATATTTGGCATGGTCCTGCCTGGGAATCCTGTGGGGAAAAGGTTTTTAAACCAGAAAAGATTTGATAGGGAAGGGGGAGGAGAGCGAATGAAGCTCCCCATTGTAAAGAGAAGCAGCAGGGAAAATCCTGTTTCCGCGAAGGAGATAAGCGCTCTTTATCAGAGCTGTGGATCTGCTGTAAGCACCCGCTGACGCGGCCGCCATGCACGGTCCCTCTCGGGTCCCTCTCCGGCACTGCTGGGGCGGCAGCACAGCCCGGTCCCAAGGGACAAGCCTGCTCCTTCCCCGTAGCGAATAGCACAAGCCCCAAAAAAAGGGAGCGGAGTCCTTCATCGCTGGCTCTGGCCCCTCGGACCACGAGCCTTTCCAGAGCACAGGTCACCCTGCACCCAGCGCTGGGCAGGATCGGAGCCCTTGGCCCTGTCGCAACGTTTTCTCTTTGGAAAGCGGAGGGGACCGCAGCCAGCCGCCTGCTTTCTCAAGCGTATCTCCTCCTCACGTGCCCGAGAATATACGGACATTGATGGCATTAAAAAATTCCCACTCGGATGCAAGATCTCTCCTAGCAGGGCAGCGGCTCGTGGATGGCACAGCTCTCCGGCCCCGACAATCGCTTTGCCTCGGAAGGAACACAAAGCAGGCAAAAAACCCCAAACACACAAAAAACCCCCAAACATACAGAAAAAAAGTTCCCAGCCTGAGCAAAAGGGGCTGCCTTGACTTTCTTTGCCCCATTTTCAAAGAAAAAGCTATTCCCTCCCGTCGGAGCTCAGCCACTCGAGGGCAGGGAGGTATCACTCCAGGACACAAAGCGAAGGGTGTGCTGGCAGACATTGTCCAGAGCTGTTTGCTCAGGCAGAATTATGCCACGGTTAGAAGAAATAAATGGTGACACGAAATCACCGATTCCTCAGCTGCTTCTCCTGTTACTGTTTATATATGGAGCTGGCTGTTAGAGCAGCCAAACCCACAAAAGGACCAGGCTGATAAGTCTGGCATGTCGGGCTGGGTCCGAGCCCTCCGCACGCTGCAAAAACAAACTCCAGGGCTTCGAAGCAGCCGGGCAGGGAGGGAGCCCCGCCGAAAGCCCGGCCATCAGACCCCGGGTACCTGCAACACAGGAATCGGTACAGCCCCAGAGCGTGACGCTGCGATTGTTACAAAGATAAATCACGCTAATGGCCTGAGGAGCGAGCATGGCAAACACGCTTGTTTTTCTTTGCTCATGAAAGGTTCCAGTGATTTAGTTCATTAACCTCACTGTGACTCAGCTTTGAAACAAATATTTAACGTACACCCTTTGCTGGGCAGGGAAAGGCGCAGAGCGAGGTGTCCTGCCCAGGTAAAGCGGCTGGACAGACATCCTGAAGGACATCTGCTCCGCCACACCTCCTCCTCGCTCCCAGAAATGCTTCCCAAAGCATCCCCTCGCTTTCTGCTTCCCTCATCTCCTGGCCAGCCGCGCTCCTTAACCCCACCACTGCCGAACGCAGAGCCCGGCCCGTGGTGGGAAGAACCGGCAGCGCCCCGGCATCGTCCCCGTGCAGACCCGGAGCTGCCCACGGCTTGAACAACATTTGAGCAAGGGGAAGATTGACGGGGTTAACAATCAGAGATGCTGCACGTAAAATAAGGGTCCCACCAGCAAGGACACGCCGACACCAAAGCAGTGAATTTCAGACAACGGACGTACAACAGCAAGAACCCGACTGCTCTTTTTCCTCGCTAAGGTCCACACCGAGTGCCCCAGCCCGTGCTCACATGGACCCCCCCCATGTGAAAGCATCTCTCCAAGCCCCTCCACGTGCATTTCTCAAACGGGACCACAGCCAAAGGATGAGTAATTGCTACCGAATCGGAATTTTCGGTGCTGACTAACTTCTGATGTCTCCTTAGTGATATTTCTCCTAATCCAGATGGCAGTAAATCAGCGCTCGGCTGTGGGAACTCCACCACCGAGGTCTCTCCAGGCGAAAGCTGCTAGCACGCCACGGTAAAGCAAATCCCCAAACGCCAGAGAGAATCTGAGCCCCTTCCTGCGGGCGTTCAGAGCCGCAGCACCTTATTGCTCGCTTAAAAAACTACAGGAAGTGGTGACTGCACAGGACAGGAATTATTTGCACTTAATTTGTTTTACAGGATTCTCTCTTCCGATGTATTTTCTGCTTCAAAGACAGGAACCACCCTGCCAGGCTCCAGCGAGAAGGTTTTTCTGAAGCCTGTGATTTATGTCTGAGTGACCATAATGTACTTTAATAAGCCAAAAAAGTTTATGACAATAGTTTAGGTCATCAAGCAGTGAGTCGTTTGCCTCCCCTACTTATAAAACCACACAATTCCCCCCTCAAAACTTTTTGCCTGCCAAATTCAAGCTGAATGCAGGAGGGAGAAGGCTGGTTCGAAGCCTGAACCCCACAGACCGTGGCCGTGAGTTACGGCGTGGGCTCCCATCTCCCACCCACCCTTCAAGTGCAAAATAAAGCGATTTCTGCGCCTGAAACCCCGTCTGCGAGCGCCTGAGCAACAAATACCTTGTTATCTGGAACGAATCCATCTGGTAGAGCAGGAGGCCCTTCTGCGATGAGAGCGGTGGCGGAGGGTCTCTCCACGCCCGCAGGCACCTCTCCCTCGCTGGGTGCCGGGGAAGGGGCACCCCCACGGCTGGGGCGACGGAGGGTGTCCCCCGGCACGGCCCCAGGGAGGGTTTGTGCAGTGGGTGCCACAGTGGAGGGTGCGCCCGGCAGCTCGTGCAGGTCTGGGGTGGTGGGTCCCTCCGGAGAGGGTGGGAAGGCGAAGGGGGGACCCTCCATGCCCGGCAGCGTGGAGGCACCATCCCAAGTTGCCACCTCCGCTGCGGGCACTCTCACGATGGGGTCAACCTCCAAAGCCGGCGCTTCGGTGGATAGGTGCTCCAGGATGGTTGGCACAACCATGTTGGCAAAGTCATCTGTATCCCCCAAGGCCACTACCGGCCCCCCCACTGCCAGCGGTGCAGGGCCACCACCGAGACCTCTGACACCGGAGATGAGTGGGTCGGCCGCTTCTGGTGGCACGGTGGCAACAGGCACATCAGCAAACGGTGGTGGGGCATCCAGAAGCTCTTCCACCGCCAAGGGCATGGCAGTGGTGGTGGCATCTGGAGGTGGGTGCTCAATATGTGGTTCCTCAGCATCTATGGTAGGATCCCCAGTGGCTGGTGGTGTCTCCTGAGCCTTGGGCTCTGGGACAGCCACATCTGCCGATGCTGCTGGGTCGGCTGGAACATAAAGCCCCCCAACATCCCATGGGATGGCATCAGCAGCAGGATGCCTCACAATGGGCGACGTGCCGGGAAGCTCTTCTGGGGCGGCCGGGCTGGAAGCACGCGGGACCCCCTCACCCAGCACCACAACATGGCACCGTGCCGCTGGCTGGTCCTCCCAGCCGCCGGCAAACAGCAAGTCCAGGTCTCCCGGCTGCAGGATGGCAGCCGGTGCCTCCCTGTGCGTGACAGCCACCTCCACAGGGGACCCCTCGGCATCGGCAGCCCCTTCCAGAGCCAGGCCCTGGCCCAGGGGAACCGTTTCCCACGGGAGGTCCTCAACAGGCACCAGGGATGTCGTCAGAGCCTCAGAGCCCGGCTCTGATGCAGAGCCAGTGTGAAAAAGCAGCAGAGAACCACAGTGAGCATCCCCACTTTCTGCCGGATGAGCCTGGCCCTCAGCTCCATCACTCTCTGATCCCAAACCTGGGGCTTCATCCTCAGAAATGAGTTCTGGGACACCCCAGCTGGTGAGCTCTGTCCTTCCAGGCAGAAGGTGATGGGTCCCGGATGGATCCGTTCCCTCAACATCACCCTTGTTGTGCTGCGGAGGGGACTGTGGCTCTTCCACCACCGTGTCTGGAGCTGGGGGCTGGCAGGGGGATGCTCGGCCGGGACAGGTCTCCTTGGGGAGCTGTGATACTTCACCATCAGGGACGAGAAAGTCTTGGTGATCTTCACCCCACCCCACCGGAGCACTGGGGTAACCAGCTCCCTCCAAGCAAGAGGCTGGACGTGCACCCATCTCAGGAGAAGGCATCCCACCAGCCACCAGCACCGCCACCGCGCAACTGTCCACGAGCTCCAGGTCCACCAGTGGGTCGGGTGCATCCTCCTCCACCAGTGTCGGAGAGCACTGCCAGAGGGAGCCCGGCCCCGTCGCGGCCACGGGGCTGGGTGAGGGCCCTCCATCCGAGTCCGTCGGGGTGACGGCCGAGGTGTCCCTTTCCGAGAAGGGCTCTGTCGCTGGCTCCAGCGTGCTCAGCACCTGCGAGCTGCAGGTGACATCAAAGTCCTCCAGATCCGACACGACGGCAGAGTCCGAAGCGCTGGCATCTAAAGGGGCCCTATGCTGACACGCTTCGACCGCCACCCCAGCCAGTTTGGCCGAATCTGGGTCCAGCCCCTCCGAGTCCATTGGGGAGACCTGAACCTCCAGGCAGCCGGGAACAGCCCCATCGCCCTCGTCCTCGTTCAGGCACTGCTCTTCCAGCTCCAGGAACATCTGCACCGAGTCCGTGTCGGACAACTCGGGGCCCATGGGGCTGGCCGAGCGCTCCGAACCTGGAGCAAAGTCCCCAGCCTCGCACTGCACTGCCGCGTCCTCGGTACAGCACGCGCTGCCGGCGAGGGGGCTGCCGGCACCCCCCGGGGACGGGCAGGACCGGGAGGTCCCCGGGCTGGGGGCAGAGCCGTCCGCCGGAGCAGCAAATTGTTCCCTTTCTTCAGAAATATCTGCCAAGCAACAGCTCTTCTTCTCCTCTGCCACCAGAACAGCCTTTCCTCTCTCTGACAGCGTCGCCTCCTCCCACTCCTCCATCATCACCCAGCGCTCGTCCTCCTCAAATCTCAGCTCAGACTCCGTTTTCTCCCTGAGATTGGAGGTGATGAGAATATCCAGTCCCGCATCCAACAGCTCTTCGCTAAGGCACGGAGAGAGGTTGACGTTCTCCACTGTACAGTCCGACTCGGAGGCCTCCAGGGTCTCCTGGTGCCCATCGCTGAGGCTTCCCTTGATGAAATTCTTCCTGGCTCGCGGCCAGGTGGCACTGGGGAGCCGGCGAGCCCTGGCCACGTCCCCGATGCGACCGCGGCCATCGCCAGCGTTCAGCAGGGGCTGGCGCTCATCCCGGGGACCGCCGTAGCCGTCCACGCCGAACTGCTTGGCTGTTAGAGCCTCTGCCGCACCGGATGACTTGGAGATGTGCTCCAAGGTGAGAAACTCGGACATGGGCTCACCGTGGTCGGGCTGGCCCGGGCGCTCGGTGAGCATGGCGCTCGACTCCCGCTTATCCCGCAGAGAAGGGTTGGAGGTGCCCGCTTCTGACACCTCGCTCAGCGAAGCCCCCATCCTTTCTGCAAATTCGGTGAAGTTCGGCGGCATAAAGGATTTCCACGACCGTCGGTTGACGTTCTCCTTCCTCTCGGGGTTCGGTCGTCTCCTTGGTGGAGCAGGCGCCGGCTTGGAGACGTCGCTGCTGAGCTTCAGTGCATCGAAGATGACTCGCTCGTCCAACTTCTTCGTTTCTGGCGCCCTGGACTCAAAGACGTTGGCAGCTCCCAGAGTCCCGTTGCTGGATATCGTGCTGCCGTCCCCCTTGCCGAGGGTGCTCTTGGAAAGCTGGTTGAGCTTCGATCCCTGATCGATTTGCTCGTTAATCCTCATCGTGTCGTATATCGACCTCTGGGGCACGTAGCAATCCTCTATATAACCATCCTCCTCCTCGCCCTTCCCCAGGCAAGTGTGGTTCTGCCGTAAACAGTCTGGCCGGCTCAGTGGTTTGCCCATGCTCTCGTCCTTACGGATGACGAAACCGCCCCGGCAACCTTTCGCCCGCCACCGCAGGAAGCATCACACAGCCAGCAGGTCCCAAACCCGCCGTGGCAGACTCTAATCCCAAAGCAGCGACGCTACGGGGACGGGAGGGTGCGCCGGCAGCACCACGCCGGCTCAGCAGCCCGACCGGCGGTCCCGAGCAGTGAAACAACCCATCTCATCCCCCCGACCCCCCCTAAAAAAACCCCATCCATCAGCAAAAAACATCCAAATCCGACAGCTTCGATAAAATATTCCCAATCACCGTTTGCGACAGAAACTGCGGAAGAGTTTCAAGCTCTTAAATTATTCCGTCCGTCCTTCTTTAATAACAAAGGCACTGCTTGTCCCGGCCGCTCACGTATCGCAGCCCGAGCGGCGAGCGGCTCCTCGCATTTTCTGCCCAGCTCTAAGTCCCATGGAAGTCCAGCTGGTCTGAATTAGCCTCTCCCCCCGACTCTCGTGTTTTCATTTGAACTGAGCTTGTCAGCGGATATTCGTGCAAGTTTAAACACAGGAAGTTCTTCATTCAGGGCAAACTCGGAGGTTTCCTGTCTCAAAAACATGATGGCATTGTTGTTCCCGTCACCCCGCCGTGATGCCCGGGGCCACCGAGAGCCACCGAACCCCCAAAATCCAGCCGGTTGCCGCGCGGCGGTCGGGGCGTGCGGCGGAGTCCTGCGGCGGTGGCGGTGGAGGAAGGCTGCTGGGTCTTCGCCTTTTT
>JASVER010000056.1:3120115-3219776 GCA_030449065.1 Oceanodroma leucorhoa | reverse complement strand
CCGCCGCTGGCGGCAGCCCGGGGCTGGCCCCTTCCCCGCCCCGCCGGGGCTGGCCCCTCCTCCGGGGGGAGGCGGCAGCCCCCGACAAAGAGCAGCAACGCCCTGGCTCGGCGGCGGCTCCGGCTCCCCCCGCGCACCGGCCCCGCCGAGCCCCGCTCCCCCGGCCCTTTGTCCGCGCCCGGCCCCGGGTTTCCCCCCCCCGATACGGCGTTTTAAGGCGCTTCCCAGCCGAGCCCCGCGCTGGGAGGGGGCCTCCCCCCGCCCCGGGGCCCCCTGCCCCTCACACCCACCCCTGCACAAAGAACCGAGTTATTAAATCATCGAAAAAAAAAAAACCCCAAAAAACCCCAAAGTATCATTTTTCCCTTCCCCGAAGCCGCATCGCTCTGCCGGCACCGCCAACTGCTCTGCCAAAAACCCACCCGCAACTTGCCACCGCGCGGCTCGCCGGCTCCTTTTCCTATAAACTAATTATTACAGCCCCAGCTCTGGGTCAGCATCGTGCTCCCCCCACCCCATCACCCTCTTTCTCCCCCCCCCCATCCTTGGGTTTAAGAGATGGGGAACATTTAAAGCTGTGGGGCTGGGAGAGGGAGGCAGCCCGGGCGCGTGAATCACCGCTGCGAAGTGATGCTGAGGGAAGTCACAGACTTGGGAGAGAAAACAGGAGGGCTTGAAACAGCCTCCACGCATCTCCAGGCAACAACCCGCCCCGCCAGCCACCCAGCCTGCTACTTGGGGGATGAATTATAGCATCGGGATAAAAATACGAGAGGCTGGGCAGGTGCTTAATACATAAAAGCGTGCATCGTGCACCCCGATAGTGCCCACGCTGGGAGCCGGTGACCTCGCTCTACACTTTGCCGTGCCATAGCTTCACCAAAAGCGCCCGGCCGTGGCGAGCAATGGCTGCGTTACAGCTGAGAGGGTGAAGCCAAGGGAGAGATGAAAAGTCTGATTTTTCAGACACGCTGCAGGTGCCTGCTGTCTCCAAAAACATCGGGGCTTGGCCAAGGTCATGGCACGGCTGCGGTGGGAACCCGGCTTCCCCGTCCCCAAGCCCTCGGACCCTTCGTCCCCGACTGCTCCAGCCCCGTGTTCCCCAAGGGACTTTTTCCCTTCGGAGAGACGGGAACGATGTTTTGTGGAAGGGGAGGGTTCAGGGCTGTAGAGGTTAAACAGCCCGAAGCGCTCGGCGGGGCTGGTTGCACACCGGGAAATCTTTGAAACTCCTTTTCTTATTTCTATGATTAAATATGACCGAGGAAAAGAGCGGGAGGTGGGGAGGGAGCGGGGACCTGGGAGGGGTGGATGAGCAGCCCCCCCCGCAGCCCCGCACTGTGTGAGGGGGAGCCCCACCAGCCCCCAGGAGCCCCTTTGCCCATCCACGCTGGCCCCTCCACATCCCCCCGAGCCCTCCCGGACGGACAGACGGACAGTCAGGGCTGGCCCTACAGCCTCCTCCGGCCCCGGCTGCCAGCACTGCAAGAACGTCCCAAAGCCCAGATTTTTATACTTGGCGGGGGACACACCAGCACTTGGTCCGTGTTATTAATCCAGCGCAGCTGAAACAACAGGGGCAGGGCGGCCGCGCCGTGCCAGCGCTCCGGCAGAGCCGCTCCCGGCTCCCCCGCTACCAGCTTGGCCGGGAGCTGGCGGAGCAGGAGCAGGACCGTTACCGCTCCGGGGCCCCTCCACAAGGAATCCCAGGCATCCGGGCTGGGGCGCGGAGGCTTTTTGTTCCACTGCGAAGAAGGAACGATCTCGACGTGGAGCTGCCGTTTCACAGCCAGAAATTCTTTTCCCATTTCCTCACCGAGTCACGTGCCAGAAGCAAGCCAAGTCTTCCTCCAACACATCCCCCCATCTCTAAAACCATTAGGGAAATATTCGGAAAGTACTAAAGCCAATTAAAAACCTGCTGTGCCTGGTCTGAAGATCCCAGCCGGGGCTCTTGCAGGTTCCCCAAGTCATGGCTTTAAGCCACCAAGTGCCACCCCAGCGATGGGGACAGCAGCCGAAGGGTGCTGGGAATTGCAACTTCAGGGCTTTGCTTGAGCTTTGTGCTGGTGCGAGGGAAGGACGGAGCAGGACATGAAGGTCCTGTCTGAAATTTTGTCCTTTTGGGTGTCTCCGAGCGGCTCCAGCACGCAAAGCCCTGCCAGCAGCAAGCGCCAGGACTGAAATAAATGGCTGATAGAGCTTCGGAGCCACAGCCCCGAGCTCAGGAGAGCGCGTCTGCTCACTTCACAGCTCGCTGGACCTGCGGCGCGGCGGTGGTGGGCAGAACGGAGCACCAGGACCTCTCATCTGGCTTTTGTTCGGTCACCAAACCTCCTCTCGCCTGCCCCGTTACCAGCACGTTTTGGCCAAACCCGAGCTGGGGTTCACGGCTGCAGACGATGCGCTTGGGTGCTGGGATGCCCGTCCTCTGGCAGCCAGCCCGCCGTGGGGAGAGGACCGAACAGCTCCTGTCACCCAGCCCAGACCCACTCGTGCCCCGGAGCCACCCCAGGCCATCCGACAGCCACGTCCTGCAGATAAAGACCCTCAGCTAAAACCCACCCGGAGGTTTTCCTAGACTTGCTCCAAGTAGGAGCATCCCCATTTGTCTCCCAGACCCGTAGGTTTCAAGCTTTCCTCATATGGCCACCGGCCCCGGAGCGCGGGACGCATGCCTTCCCCGTCACGGGGTGATGTCACCCTGTTTACGACTGCATTACATCCTGCCCGCTGCTGCCGCCACTGTTTACATGGGAAAGCAGTATTTGGAAACCAATATATTTTTAGCTTTCTTTTAATGCATCTCAGCAGCTGGAAACGAGGGACCTGTGTTATGTGACAAGCAAGAGAGCCCAGAGACAGCTCAAGATCTCTGACAGACACCTCGCTAATGAGCCCCGGGTACAACCAAGGGCCTTCTTCATCCCTAAAGGTCCTTTAATCTTCACCTTGGTGCCCTCCTGCCCTGGGCAGCGCAGCACCCACTCGCCCAGCCTGGCCGAGGGTGGATGCAGGAGAGCTCCTGCCTTCGCACCACGAGCTTTGTTCCTACAGGTTTTGCTGACGGTGTCCCCCATGTCCAACTCCGTGTGGGCCACCGTGTCCCCCACGTCCGACTCCGGGAGGGTCACCAAGCTGGTGGTGGCAGGAGGGACTGCTGGGTTGGGACATGGCACCACGTCCAAGCAAGGCAGAGGGGATGAACCCCAAGAGCCTCCAGCCCGACGGAGGCACCTGGGGTGGGTTTCAGCCTCCCCTAGACACCGTGCTAAAAGCACAAAGCCAAATCACACACACCCAAAATCTGCCTTAGAAACCACTTTTTAGGTTTCGCTGGGATTTTTACCGGAGGATTCATGTTTTTCAAAGCCTTTGCTGCATTTGTCAGAAGGTCTGAGGGATTCTTTATCTCCCTTTCAGTGCCGTTGTTCTCCTAAACTCACTCCTTTTGCCAAATCTTTGCGATTGCCGTTTCGGCGCTGCGTGGGCAAGCCCCGAGCTCCCAGCCCGTTCCAGGCAACAGCACCCGGGCTAATCCCATCCCACCGTGCCGGGCTGGGTGCTCCCTTATCCCCTTGGCTTACAGCTGACTTCAAACCGATTTCATGTCAGGCCTCTGCCACCACGCAATCCCTCTCTTCAAAGGCCACGGGTGTTCGTGATGCAGGGAGCCAGGGTGCCTTTCAAGCAGCGATCTGTAACCTGTAGCCCATTAATTTGGGACTCTCCTCCGCAGGGCTGGGGGAGGAAACTTGGGTTGGCTCCATGGGGGTCCACACCTCCACTGGAAAAGTTTTAGAAACAGGTTAAAAACCAAACTCCCGGAGAAACGTTCTGCAGTTTGGAAGTACAGATGCAGTGAGCACTGCATTTTTCAATTTATTTTATTTTTCCAAGGCTGTAGGAACTGCACCATAGCGCTTCCCCTGCAAGGCAGCCAATATAGATGTTGGTATAAATAATTCTCCCAAACGAAGCCTGGAGCCCACGTGTTACAGCAGCGCCCAGGCACAGCCCCACACCGCGGCATTCGGCGCTCGATCGCTGTGGAGCCTGGGGCTCCCCGGGGACCCCGTCTGCGTACACAGAGCACCCTGAAACAGCCCAGGAGTAACCCGGCCTGGGACTGAGAGCGAAGGGTAGAGCCGCATGCTGGGGCGGTGGGTCCTTGCGGCCGGGGGCTTGGCTGGGCATGGGACGTACGATCTGCTGAAATGCCCATTTTTGTCCTCAGCTGCCCAGTTTTCCTGCAAATTCCCCTCCGTGGGCTGCCAGGCTTTGCTCTGGTGCTGCACAAGGGTGGGTGAAGCACCCGTGGCTCTCTGGCCACCCCACTCCATGCTGCCAGTGACCCAGCACCCACGGGCAGGGTGCTGCCACCCCACTGCCCACCCCAGGGAAATGGAAAACTGCAGAAGCTGCTCCTCACCCGATGTCAGCGTAATTGGGGACAGCAGGGATGGGGTGATTAATAAACTGCTCCGGAGGCTCTTTAGGAAGTGAGGTAAGTGCGTTATCATCCAGAGAATCCTCTGGATGGGAGACATTTTAAACCACTCCTTCGGCAGAAGAATTGGCAATTGTTCTTGAAACACTGCGGTGACTAAGCCAAGCCCGAGCCCTTCCCCAGAGAAGCCCCCGTCTGCTCCAGACCCAGTGGCCACAGTCACTCCCTTCCCCAGTGGCGAACGGTGACTCGCTTGGATGCTGTGGGTGATGGGAAAGTCCTGGGTTTGCTCCACCACGCGCTTCCCCACGGATCCCCCCTCCATGGCCGCATCCTGCCGGGACCGGGCTCCTCTCCCTCCTCTGCTCAGCCCTTGCAGACAAAAAGCTTCCCATCTCCTCCTCCCTCGGATCCTCAGCTCTCCCGGTCTTATGCAAAGCTGGTATTTTTAGTTTCTCCTGGAAACACTGCGAAGTGTCATCACCACCAGCTAACGAGCGCTCCTGCGAGAGGACATTCCTCCAGCCATCTCCCCCAGCTGAGACCTGGCAGGGTCACCAAAGCATCTGCAAGTGGGTGGCTTTGGAGCAGTGACCCACGCCGGCTCCTGAAAGGGACCTTTTGATCACAGCCTAATCGTTTTACGGTCAAGAAGAAAAAAAAAAAAAAAAAAAGCCTCGCTATGATTTGGTCGGTCTCAGCAGCTCTCGGCTTAATTCGCTCTTCTTCTCGGCTTGCTCGGGATCAGGAAAGTGCCTGTGCCTCTCCGCCTGCCCGCTGACAAGTGAAGGTCAAAACCCATCCGCGGCTCGCTGATGAACAAGCACAGCGGCAACGCTCCCTTTGGGGAGGCCGAGCTCCGAGGGCGCGTTTGCTCTTCCCTGCTTCGCGATAAAATTTACTTCCAAGGAACGAGGAGGCTGCACGGGCCGCTCGCGCTCAAGTGCCTCTCGTGCAAACACGTTTATTTCCAACGTCCCCGGGTTACCGGGTTAGAGGTGCACCAAACACCAGCAAGGCTTTGCAGCTCTGCTTGGGCCACCCGCCCCAGCCAGGGTCGGTGACAGCCCTGTCACCCGGCACAGCCCGCGCTTATCACTCCCCATTTATCATCCTCTTCTCCAACGAGGGGAGATGGTGCCTTTAAGGCAGCTTAACAGCTGTCAGAGAGGAGGCATTTTTGCGTGTGTTGCTGATGCTCAAAATACTAGCCAGAGATACTTTAAGTAGGTCTGGAAAGCGTTCAACGAGAAGACACCGTCGTGCAGCCTGTCCCCGCTCCCAGCCCAGTCCCACCCAGCTGCTCCCAACTGGACGACTGTCGGGAGCCGCACGCATTCCTCCGGGGGCACAGAAGGGTTAAAAATACCCTCGGCCGGGCTGGGGCACAGCAAGTGGCAGCGTCCCCTCCCTGCCCCATCCCAACCCAGAAACCCACCTCCTCTCTCCCACCCACCCCTGAAGTCCCCGCCGGCGATGCACCCCCAGCTCTGGGGTCTTTGGCTACATGATCGGGTGCAGTTACCAAAAAAGCCTCCCCAGCGGGTGCTCGGGCATCGCCTACAAGCACACGTGCCTGCTAGCGGTGGCTAACGTGCTGTCTCGAGAAATTAAGGCTTTGAGTGTAAATGCTTTGGTGTAAATACCTCGCCTCATCAGCACACGGATTCGTTCCTGCTCTCTGGTTCAGCCCCGCGATCCCGAGATGGGATGCCGGTTTTCCTTCGCCCATCCTCGAGAGCGGCTCCACAGCGGCAGGAGCAGAGCCGCCGGTCCCGGAGATAGAATCATCGAATCACAGAATCATTTAGGTTGGAAAAGACCCTTAAGATCATCACACGTGCGCCTTACAAAGGAAGATCACAAAACGCCACTCGTGCCATCAGGGACCGCGCTCGTCCCCAGCCTGCCGGGGAGCGCACTCTGCAAACAAAAACGGAATAAACTTCTGGGAAGAAACCGCCCGTTTCAATCCTCCTGCAAAATAACACCGTGAAACACCGCACGGCGCTGGGCAGCCAAGCCCCCATCCCGTGTCTCCCCTGCCACCAGTGCCCCGTGCAACGACAACAGCTCACGCGGGGGATGCGATGCCTGGGAGCTCCCTTGTACCCCCAAAGCCACGTGCCGCCGGCAGCCCCCTCTCCGGAAAAGCAGCAGCCTCGGGCAGCGGCACCTGGGCAAAACCCAGGGACAGCAGAGGCGCGAGGCAAACAGTTATTAGGAACAGCGGCATTTCTGATAGTGCCGTTGAGTCAGCTCCCCGCCTGAAAGGTTGGGGGAATTAAGAGAGTCATAAATAGAGCGCCGAAGAAAGCCGACGTCCTCTTGCCGCGAAGGGGGGCAGCGGCGGGGAGGGCGCGGGAGCGCCGGCTAATTGCTGCTTTTACTTCGGGTGAAGCGGGGAGGACCCGGAGCAGGGTTAGACAGAGCGGCATCTGAATGGCAAGATGAGTAATGCTGTTTAGGGCTTTACTCACTCACTGCATCACCCCTCCTGGGATTTCTTTTAAGCAGACAAAGAGGGTGCGGAAGGCACGAGGGCTCTGCGGGCCCCCGGACGACCTGACCCGCTCTAAAATAAAACCGGAGTGCAGCTTCAGTTATTGCTGTCTAGGGATTCTCCCTCCCCCTCTCCATCGTCCAGCGTAAAACCTTTATTGGCGTGAAGGAGCGGTGCCCGAGTTCATTGCATTGAGCAACTCCGGTTTCAAATAACCTCCCCAAAAATCCGTGGCAGGAGGAGAAGCGGGAGCCTGAAATCCCACCTCTTCCCTCCGCTCCCCACGACCTGCCCCGGCAAAGCCGTCGCTGGCGAGGGTCGGATGCGGCGGTCCCTTGCTCCCTGCAGCAGACCCCCTCCTGCTCCCCCCCTCCTCCCCAGCTGGGGCAAGGGTGGGGTTTAATTAATACTTGGAGGCGAGATCCTGGATAAGCGGCGTGGCGTGTGCCAGCTGCGGCAGGTCCCGGCTCGCCGGCATTCCTCCGCCGTGCCCCAACGCCGCCAGCAGACGCGGGGCGAAGCGCAGCTGCGGTGACGGCGGGGGCCGCGGTGCGGCATCAGGAGGGGGCCGGCGAGTCGATGGAGGTCCAGACACACGCAGAGGCGTCACCGCGCGTCTTCCCCTTCCGCCAATCTGCGCCGCTTTGAATGCGACGGTGACTGGTTATGTCAAGTTTGATGCTTTTTCATGGGTTTCGTTTTGGGTCAAGTTCTCCAGATTCCTGCAGAAATCCCTTCTGGCCGTTGAGCACAACTCAGAAGGAAGGCAGGCTGCCCCGTTCCTGCTCTCATCTTCGTCACGGGGAGGAAAGTGTCCCCCACAAACCAAAACCACTCTGGCACGATACGACTGGGGAGGCAGCGGCATCCTTCCGCTCCCGAGCTCACTTCATATTGCAGCAAGCCTAAAAATCTCTGCCAGCGCCTCTGACCCAGGGCTGAGCGTTACGCTCTGCTTCGTAGGTGAAATGTGGCAACGTTAGAGAGTTTGTCCAAAAACAACCCGGTGACTCAAAGAGGGTCCCAGCTCAGAATTGCCAACACTGAATACCAACCAGGCTTTGAAACCCAAGTTCAAAAGCCACCGCAGAAAAGATAAAGTAAACAAAACCAGACTTGAGCTCGCTTAGCCAGGAGGCCGAGGTACCCCAGCACAGATGTCTTCCCAAAAAACACCAAAGAATTTGATTCCATCAGCTCTCCACCACCCCGGCTGATGGATGCTCTTTGGCCAGACGGGACGAGCCCGTGCCTGGGGCTTCCTGGCACCACCACTACAAACCAGCAAACCTCACCTCTGCTTCTTGGGTGTGTAAAGATCAGCCCCTTGCCCTGAACGGCATAAGCTTTATCCGAAGCACAGCATTAGTTTCCCAATCTTTGGGAGGAAGGGTTGTGACTCGGGGTCTTCTAGCTCAGGGGTCGCTGATGCTGGAGAGCATGCGATGGAGAAAACCCCTACGCCTCCGCGTGACCCTTCATCTCTCATCCGTACTTGGGGAATCGCTTCCCTGGGGAATTCTGCTGTTTGCTAAACTGAATCAACATAGCTGTTATGTTTAGTAATGTTTCAACTGTTGCTCGTTTGATTCCAGTCATTAAAATTTAATATTAGCGTAAGCTTTGAGAAACCTGAGCTGACAGCACCGAGAGCGGAGGGGGAAGAAATGCCCTGGCCTCAAAGCTCCTGTGAGGAGCTCTCGCTGGTGGCTGTCGCTCGTCCCTCGCGCTGAAGAGCCTGACTCGGCCGTGTGACGCCCACGGAGACACGGCACTGAAAGATTCTTCCAACTTTTAGTACCCTTTTATACAAAAAAGGGGCTCCTCAGAGAGGCAGCAATGGAAAGGCAGTCACTTGGGTTAAACTCATACTGAAGACCAGGAGTTAAAGATGAGGTCCCTTTGCTCTGACAGCTTAACATAAGCTAAAAACATGTTATTTCTTCTGTAGCATAGCTGTATCTAAGTGATCCATCAGGATGTCCATATAAGCACAGACTCCAAACCACAGAAATGCCTCTCAGCTGCACTTGATCTCACCACAAAGCTAGGGGATAGACTAGATGACCCCTTAAAGTCTCTTCCAGATGGGTTTCTTACAGTCCTCTAACAACGTGGTGCTCTGAACCAGTCCCTACCTAGTTTTCCCCCACCCCCTGACGGTGAGGTCCACCCTACGTCTCCGTCCTGGCTTCCGATGGCCACGGGAGCCGGCGTGGGCTCAGCTCCTCGGTGTAGCCATCCCCACCGTTGCACCCGCTCGCTGAACCGAAACACCTCCTGCAAACAAAGCTTCCCCCCGAGCAAGATCCGACAGCTGCTTCCCAGCCTCCCGCCTCCGAGAAACCTGGCCAGGAGGAGCACTTAGAGCGGGAGAAGGTTCATCCCTCCCGGAGCCAGGATTAGTCCCCCCGTGACCTGGGAAAGGGGCTGGGAGGGAAGGTAGGAAACGCATGGGTTGCAGTTCTCCAAAAGTTAAGGGTTTGTTGCAGGTTGTGGCCTTTTGGGGCAAGTTTGAGGGGTGTTTGCCGGCAGGAAAAGAAAAATATATGGGAAGCTTCAAGTATAAGCTGCTTCGAAAGTCATCTGTTCACAGCCTCCGTCAGAGCCTTCAATATATCTTCTTTATTAAAATCTGGACACAATGAGTCCAGAAGTGCCCACCTTTGTCAGGACTACATTGGCAACGTGCCTGGAGCCCTGGGGCCGTGCCTAATTTGCATCTCATTTACACAGATGTTCATTAAAATTAATGCCTTAAGACATAATATCTGCCCGCATTTAAGCCTTCTGGACAGACGGACCGCGACCGCTCCTGGAGAGCCCCAGCCACCCCATCCTCCTCCCCACGCTCAGCTGCAGCGTCCCCACGCCGCCCCGGGGAGCAGTGCCCGGCTGGGGAGCTGCCTCCGGTCCCCACGGACACATTGTGCACGCATCTTGCTTGCAATCCAAGAAGGGAGACAGTTATGATATCGTCTTAGGCGCAGAGAAATAAATAAAAGTCTGAGACAACTAAAAAAGCCCCCTGTGCTCCCCGCTTCCCCCCGAGCCCAAGCCAGACTTCTCCACCGCTCTCCCTCCTGCACGTATGGAGCGCAGACGGTCCCTGCCCGTACGCTGCGATGCCCTTCCACGTGCAGATCAATATCTGGGATTGCATTTCCCCTGAGAGAGAACCGTAAGATGAGGCTTTGCAAAGATCTGCTCTGCAACATCTATAATTCGTGCAAAAATGCTTGCTCTCTGGATGAACCGCGCATGGGAGGAATGCCGCTGCGTAACCGCGATTGCTCCATCCGCCCTTCTTGTTTCTCCCCCATTTTATTCTCAGCCATTACAGGGCAAAACCCCACCATCAGTGCTGCAACTTTCATTTTTCCACGAACAAAGACCCCAACTGCACCGTGCGGGCTCGATGGCCAACAAACGACTCCTGGTAAGGACACGTCGCTCCCCAAAGCACCCTTGGCTCGTGCAGCCCAGGGCACTGTTGTCTTAAAGGGTCATCCTCAAGGTCACTGAGATATAGACCATTTGCAAGTGCTACGATGGGTTAAGCTGCGCCTGCCAGCCTCGCTCGCCAGCTCGGCCAAGCAAGCAATCTGCACCGACGCTGGGTTTCATCATCGCTTCTAATGAGAGCTGCTCAGCCGGGAATAATCCCTTGCTCTGCAGGAAAGTTTCACTGGTTTTAAGGACTAGAAACTCCTTTTTGGATATACTTGTTCCAAGCGACTGTGTGGTGTTTGATGATGAAGTTAAATCCCTCCCATCAATATCAGGCCAATGCAAAAGGCTGCCCAACGCAAGAGTTCACAGCGACACGATCAGATGAGTTTGAGTTTGCCCCGTAAGAAACACTTCCAAGATCTTTTTTTGGATAGGCAATCCCCAAAACGCAAATACCTTGTCCTGGTGAAGATTTCACAGAGCTATTAAGTGGTGGAACGGGATCAATTAGCCATGAGATGAAAAGTAAATGGCTGTAAAAACACCTCCCCCTCCCAGTCCCCATTAACACCAGGAAATGAGCAGCCAGATGTAAATCAGCCCAATCATCAGCTACTGAGCACATCAGTAATAGACGTTTCACAGCAAGAGAATTTCTAAGCAGTATTAATATAATTAATGTAGTGTAACAGCATGACCCAACACCATAATACTGTATAAAAAAAGATATGAAACACACTCCAACTCTTCCCTCTCAGCATTTCATGCAAGCCTTGATGGTCTCTAGCAGCTCTTTGCTGGAAACATGGACAGCCCACAGCAAACCTTTGCCTTGGTTTTATTCCCTGTGTGTGTCCCTCGTCCCACAGTTTATCTTGGCTTTATTTGTACCCAAGGACCCCAAGAACAGACTTATATATGTCCCAGATTAAGCGAACAACAAGCAGGAATGGTAGACCTGGAAGAAAGACCTACCGGATGATCTGATCTGGACTAGACTCTCAGATGAAGCCAACTTACAGATCAGATGGACTCAAAAACATCCCTCCCTCCCCCAAAACCTAAATGCCAACCACCTCTACAAGCCCACGAGGTACTTGCACACCAACATTACATATCACAAGGAGAACAGGGGAAAGTTTCTTCCTCCCAATCACAAAATCTTTCTGCACCTTTTCACCGCAGACTGTCAAGTCCAACAGTTGATCTTACATTCTCCAGAGCAAGGACATTTTACCACACCAAAAACGCTGACATTATAGCAAGGAACAACAAAGCCGCGATAGCTTGAAGACTAGAGGTCTTACACAAAAGACCACAACACTAGACAGCCCTTCAAACACCAAACACCACTTAAGAAACGTGATAGCATAAAGACTTACCTTGAAGTCTGCCAACTGCTGGTTGATGGTTTCCACCTCTGTTCCCACCACCCACTGCAACGCCTCGTTCTCCTCCGCTGCGGTCGTCATGTGGGTCAGCTCCTTCAGCCTGCTGTAAAAGTCCTCGACACGAGACAGTGTCGTTTCTACCTGCTCCTGACGGTTCTTGCCTCTCTCGGTCAGTTTGCTGCACTGTTTATTCAGGGTCTCCAATTCACGTTTCAGTCCTAATAAATCGGGGCTCCCTTCATCCTCCAGCATCTTCTTACATTCCCTTTCAGAAACTTCAATGTCAGACTTCAGCCTGTGGAGTTTGCCCAGGAACGTGCGAATGTCCTCTGCTTGGGACTGAAGGCTGTCAGAGTCTCTCCCGATGGGGCCCATGCTGTCTAACTCATCATCGAGATCTGCCAGTTGAGAGAACATCTCCCTCACCCGATTATTGAATTGGCCGATCCCTTCAAGCTTGTTTTCCATGAGTGTACAGCAGTCATTTACTTTCTGCTTCACAGCTTTGAAGTCCTGCTGAGCCACCTCAGCTTGGCTTAAGAGCTGGGAACAGTCAGACCCATCTGGGGCATCTTCTACTAGACCCTGAGTGAAGTTTTTCAGATAATCCACTTGTGGCTCCAAGGCCTGCAGCACCTCCTGCTGTGCCCTGAGCTTCTCCAAATTCTTATTGCTGCAGGCTTGCGGCCCTAGTGCATCATAGATCTCCAGCTGGTGCTTCGCCCCTTCCAGCTTCTTCTCAATGTTCTTGAAGCTCTCTTGAAACTCCTTGAGCCTCTGTGACATTTCTTCGATGGAGCCCGTCTTGGCTTGCAGCTCTTCTGTGATGGCATCCATCTTCTGATTGACCCCAGCCTTCTCATCCCGAATGTCATCCTCATCGGTTTGAGAAGCATCAATCAGGATGTCGGCAGCGCTGTTCAGCATCTCCAGCAAGGAGCGACGCTTCTCCACGTCACTCAGCATAGCCTTTGATCTCAGAAGAGTTGCCTCCAGCTGCACTGGATCCAGAGTTACTTCCAGCTCTGACATCTTTGCCTTGCAGTCCTCCACCCAAGGGAGGAGGTCCTCCGTGTGCCGTTGGTACTTCTGAGCTTTCTGCAAACAGTCCTTGAGCTTAGAGTGTCTATCAGCAGCCTGTTTGCTGAGCTCTTCCCAGTGTGTTTTGAGGCTGACCAGCTGGTTTTGCAGAGTGGTCTTCTCCTCCCCAGGCTGGACAGAAAGCAGCAAAGATTCTCCCTCGGCTACAATCATCTCGTAGGAGCCACTGTGTTGGTTGAGGCTCTTCTGGAACTCTTCTTGTTCCTGAATTTGGCTCTGTAGCCTCTCCAATTTAGCAGAAATAGGTTGGCTCTGAGCTTGCTGGCACAGTTTGTCATCTAGCCAGGTCCTGAGTTCATCAAACATATGCTGGAACTGCTGGGAGCTTGCGAGCGCAGTCTGCAGTCGGTTCATCCGGTCGGCTGAAATGGAAATAAGATTAGAATGCAACAATTAAGCTGAAATCAAATAAGCAAAGTGCAATTATTTAAAATCATCTCAGATGCACCAACTGTGTTTTGATTAACAGGAAGGAGCTTGCCATTGCATCACTAGCCTTTTTGCTCACTGATTCATGAATTTCTTAAGTAGTAACAGGCAATGGTAGCGCAGTAGTCTCAGTTCTCCTGACTAGTCTCTAAATGCAACCTCTTAGAAACCAGAAGAGGCATCCCAAGATTAGATGGTGGCCCCTGGGTCTTCTCCATGCCCCATTCTAAATTTAGGAACCGGTTTTGTTTTCCCAAGCACAGCACACACCACACTGCCGCGAGCCAGGCAGGCTTGTTGAAGAACCACATCAGTGGGTCTAAACATCTCTGCTCACTCTCCAGGCTCAGGTATGTCTGGAGCGTGAACCCTCCTGAGCTTAGTCCCACATAAAACGCCCAGGAAGCACCCCAAAAAATGATAAATGGCGCTTCCCCTATTATTCCTAGAAACCTTTGGCAAAAAGCAGGGATGGAGTTCGACATCCCAACATCTCTTAAGCAACTTCTCCGTGCTGTCTCACCTGCCAGGTCTTCCAGCCCTTTGAGAGGAAGCGCCACCGTCTCCAGACGTTTCCTTAACTCATCTTTGAGATACTGCTCCCCAATCAGGACAGAGAGGTCATCACAGAGGGTCTGAGCCTCTGCAATCTCCTCTTCCAGCTGCTCCAGGTCCGAGCGGATCTCACTGGTTTCCTCCAGCTGCTGTTTCACGGCATCGGGCTGCGTGCTGATGGCAGACTGGCTGCTCAGGCGCTGCCCAACCGCCTTCACCTTCTCGGAGAGGCCCTGGAGGAGCTCCTGGTACTGGGTGCTCTTCACTATGGCCTGGTCAATTTGGCTGGAGCGGGAGTTGAGGCGTTCTGTTAGCTCGGACCATTTCTGATTAACCCCTTGGAGCTCTTCCCGCACCTGGTTAATGGATGGAGAAACATCTCCAGGGCCAGTCAAGATGCTCTGAGCTGCCTGGTTGAGCTGCTCATGCTGTTGTCTGCGAGCTTCAAATTCCTTCAGCATAAACTGGAACAGAAATAACATAAAAATGTTTGCATAAAACTGACAGCTCCGAGTACACACAGTCAAAACAAACCAGACCTCCAGGGGCTTCATCCAGCCCACGGAATCAGTAGGAACAAGCCCTGGGGTGGGACAGCAATTGGGCTGGGAAGACCACGATTTACTGTGACCTTGCAACTTCAAAAGCTGGGAGGGGTCTGCGACTCCGGGACTTTGCTCTCTCTCTTATTTGTCCTACTGTTGTGTAATGTAACATAAACCAGTTAGATGAGAAGGAAATCTAATTATGTTAACTGAGGCATTTTATTTTATGATGTGGCCGGTTACGGACATGTTAGGATTTGGAAGCAGGAGGTATGGAAAGGGCAGGCTGCCAGGTGGAGGTGCAGCATGAGCAAGTCCTGCAGAGCACCAGCACAGGTCTTGTTTAAAGCAATTTCACTCTCCAAGAGGGACCAAGTGATTCACCGATGAGTCAATCCAGCGTGGGGAAGGGAGCTCGAGCGCTGCACCCGTCTCAAGTTATTCGCAGTAGTTTGCCCTCAACGGGAGGACTTGGGAGAGGAGCCAGGAGGTCTCCCAACGCTCGCTGCGTGGCAGAGCGCTTGCAAGACAAATAACTCCAAGTGCAATCTTCCACCTCACACACTGGATGAGACACCCTCCCTCCTCGGCCTCAACCCACCGTGGAGATACGTACACAGCCCCCGGCTCACCTGGACCTGCTGCTTCTGCGCGTTCAGCATGTTGGGGTCGATGGAGAGGGGTCCCAGCACGCTCATCATCAGCTCCTTCTCCATGAGCCAGGGGCGCAGCTGGGCTTCGGCAGCCTGGAAGCTGGCCAGCTGGTTCGCCGACTCCTCCAGCTTCTGCTGCCGCTCGGCCGTCGCTTGGCTGGCTCTTTCCCACCTGCAATCTGAAGCACCGGCTGTGTTGGCGGTGGTCGTGCTCCCGACCAGCCCACCCCTCCATTGAGAAGGTTTTTTACCCTTCCCCATGGTTTCCCCAACGGGAAACCTCCTCAGCTTTTCAATAAAACTAGCGTGGCTCTATTCACTCTCCATCTAATAAGCCGTTACCCATTTCTAATGGCTACGTGGTCTTGAAGCTCATAGAAAAAAACCTTGCAAGCAGGATTTCTGCGCTCTAGTCACTACTGCCACGAGCTGGTCTGACCTTGGGTGAGCCATCTCACATCCCTGGCTCGATAAATGAGGATACTCTCATCTGTATCAGTCCTCACACAGCACATTCAGATCTCCTGGACGGAGAACTCCATAAACGCGTTCCTGCTATTCCAAAGAAGAGAATCTCTGGGCTTCTTTTTAAATACACAGTCTTGTTTAGTCAACATTTAATTACCTAGAATAGCCTTACTAATGACTAGAATTTTATATCAAGCAGTGAAGCTTTTAATCAAAATAATCAACCCATGTTGCTAATGCTTTTTTTTTCTTTTTTTTTTAAAAGAAGTAATTTAAGGAGGCAAGTCTTTAAAATATACATCCATCATAGAGATTTCATTAATCATGACAGTGCTCATCTCAGGAACACCTTGTACACCAGACAGCTTGGAGATAAGTTCGCTATTTACTAAATTTTAATTAGAAGCGACTCTGCTGTGACTTTGGAATCGCCCTGCAATCCCGAGCCACTTCTAATGCCATGTTTCAAGACAGAAGCCTCACTAAGTGCTTCAGGCACTTACTCAGGTCCTCCTGCATCTTCTTCCAGTTCGCTGCTTCCGGAGAATCTGGATATTTCTCCAGCAAGCCAGAAAGTGCTTCCTTTACCTTCTGGATCTTCCCAGAATTCTGTTCCAATTCAGCCAGAAATGCCTGGAAAATAATCATTTGAACTTCTATAGGGCAAAAGAATGAAATCATCGAGTAGGAATGAAGCAGCAGCTACAAGCCGGAGTTGGACAATTTCTGTTCTTTGCTCTTTAATGAAATCACTTAATTTTATTAGCAATATCGTGAGCTCACTTGGCTCCAAGAGCCAGGAAAGGCTGGGAATTGCTTTCCAGGAGAAGTTGGAGTGACCCAGCAACAAAGGGCGACAGATAAGCTCCTTTCCCCTGAGCCAAATTCCTGAAAGCAACAGGTCTAAGAGCAAAGAGAGACGAGCGCAGCGCGGGGGCTCCTGCGATCCCTTCTGGGGAAAGCCCTTCTTCAACCCAGGGCAGATCCTCGTTGCTAATCCTTCTAGCCCTGCTGCAGTAAAACACATCTCCCAGATCCTTTGGGAGGAGGTGCTCAGATCCCCGTTTTTTTGCTCTGGAAGAGAAGTTACCTTGTTGTGCTCAGCCTGGGCTCTCATCGTCTCCGTCTTGGTGGGTGAGGAGGAAGCGTCCAGCTCCGACAGCGTTCGTTCCTTCGACTCCAGCCACTTCAGCATCGAGCTTGCCTCCTCCTGCACTTCTCGCATCTTCTCCAGCATAGCCGAGAGCTGCTGCTGGCGTTCCCGCAGCGCCGCGCCAAGGCCCTGGTACCGCTGGGTCACGTCCGACACATCGCACTGGATCTCGGTCAGATCTGTTTCCAAAAAGCAGCCTGAGATGAGGACGGCTGCCCGAGTTACCCACCTTAACCTGGACTATCAGGTACTAATCTAGCCCCGGGCAGCCACATGTGGCCAAGCAGGAGGAACAAGAGGCCACGCCGCCGTCCGTCTGTCTGCAGAGCAATGTCAGATTATCCTCACCTCTCGTGCCAGAGGGGCCCTTCCAGTTGCACCACGTATGCATGTTGACAGTTTGCAAACAAAGCAAATGCCTTCGTGTTTGTGAGACTGATGCAAGCTGAGCCCCCCTTTCACAATGTCACTGCTAATACAGTGTTAAATAATTTGACACCAAAACATAAAGCCATTTTTATGCACCTATTATCTCGTTGAACCAGTGAACTAACAGCAGATAACAGGCAATAATTAAAATTGCTCTTCAAACTGAAGGGTTGGATGGGTTATAATCCCTTAGAACCAATAAATTTAATTGCAGGCCTTAAAATGATCTCCCATTTATCAACTTTTAACATCACCCGATGGGGTGTCAGGGTGTTGTCACTCCCCAAAGCTGCCCCTCTCCGTCCTTCAGCCTGACCTACATCCTCCATCACCGCCTGCCCGTCCCGCGGCTCCGGCTACCGCACGGAATTCACAAGCCTATTTGCAGGCTCATTTCACTTGCGCCGGGATGCTGACGGTGTCACATTGTGGTTTATATTCTCACGGATGGAAATGCACAGACAAAAACGGACAGGGAGACGGCGAGGCGGCCTCAGCACGCACGTGCCGGCGCAGCGGTGACAGCGGGCTCACCTTTGCACGTGTGGTATCCGTTCACGCTGCCTACCGACCCTCCCGGCGCGGGCAGCGCGGCACCTGAGCAGAGGGGACGGAGACAGAGGGACAAGACAGACGCGTTAGGAATGCAGACGGCAAGCGATGAGCGGCCCTCCACGACACGGACCACACCGGCCACCAAGCACAGACGCTGCGTCTCCGGGGGCCCACCCGCCGGGCGCCGATGAACTCGCCGGCTCGGCGCCCAGCCATGGGCATTAGTTCGATTTGGAGCCCGTTTTCTGTCTCCTCCTCCCAAAACCCCCGCACCCCTCGCTTTCCTGGAGCTGCTCCTGTCTCGCTGGACCAGAAGCAGAAAAGCTGAAGCTGCCTGGAGCTGGGCACCCTTCCCAACATCACCCAAGGTGGACGTGGCTCCTGCATGGACTATAATACCTCTCCACCCCTGGAAAGCTGCTACCCTGAGCATGATTTCGTGAATTGTAATATCAAGTGAGACTTCTGAATGCCTTCCCTGAAGAGATTAACTCCCCTGAGGAGATTAACTCCCCCATATTCTCCTTTTCTTACGGGATGAAGCTATTTAAACCCGCCTCGGTGCACAGGCAGGCTCCCTTTGCCAAGAGGCTCCACGCAGGATGCGTCAGTGTCCCCTCCTTGGACACCAGGTTCACAACCAAAGGGGGATTCATCAGAAACCTTACCGGGTAGTCTTTCTAACCACACATTTTAAAGCTTTCACGGACATAAGGGGCTGCAGCTTCAGTCACCCCACGTGAAGCCTCTCCCCACTTCTCTTGGAGGTTTCCCACTGAACTGTTCATCAAGTAAACCCTAACAAACATATCTAGACTGTGAATTCCTATAAATGTCCATCAATGATGAGAGTCCAGAGACTTGTTCTCGTGAGCTGGAAGACATCTTTTAGCCGGTTTCCAAACGAACCAGACATAATCTCATTGCTTCACAGACTTGAAGCCAAAAAGGAGACTAGTTAATCACGTCTGAATATTGCAGTCTTAAATTTCATCCAGATACGAAACCCAAATACTGGAGTTTGATTAAAACGCTCCAGTCCCCAGGAGGCTGAAGTACATCACCAAGAGAAAGCAGGAGCTGCCTCCACGAGCTCCCGGCGGGGCCGAGAGCCCGGACCCCCGCGCTGCGGCAGCCTGAAGCTCCCATGCTCCATCCGAGAGCATGGTACATGTCCCCACGCTGGGCTCATGGCAAACGCAGGGTAATTCAGTGCTCGTTACGCTACAGCAAATTAAGCCAAGTTGGTGGGCTCCGAGCGCTCGGCTGACGCATTAACACAACATGCAGCAGCAACTTGACCATGGGCTGAGCCCCATGATACTCGTACCACCACGGGCTCTCTGAAGTTTGTTAAAAAGGGGAAATGACCCCATTTTTTGCTTGAGGCAGGCTCAGAGAAGATGCAACGAGAGCAAACAGAGCTCCAAGGAAGGAGGCATCCTCGGGAGAGCTGGGCTGCGACTCACCTGCCTTGGACGGGGTGTCGGGGGCCGTAATCTCCACGATCAGGTTCTCCAGGAGGGTCCCTCTGCGACCGATCTCCTCCACCTGGGCCCCCTTCCCCTTCCACTCCTCCAGGAGATCCTGCTCAAAAGCAAAGGCTGGGATCAGAGGCTGCGCTTGCCCCGCCGCAGCCCTCCCCTCCTCGCCCGGCACCTCTGCGGTGACTCGGTGGCACCGGGACACGGCACCCAGGGAACCAGCAAAGGTCACACCGGCACACGGCAAGCAGACTGCAGGGGGAAAATGGGTGTCTTTATGTTTATTTTTGTCGGGGGGAATCAAAGAGCGAAAAGCTCTTCCCTAACTAGTGGGTCTGTTGCAGGAAACCTTATTCCCCCTCCTACTGTTTCGGGGACCTCCCTCCTCCTCTCGACACAACCCAACCTCACGCGAGTCCAGTCCCCGCAGCTTTTCGGCAGAGCCCGGCGGCGTGCCGGAGCCCGGCGGCGTGCCGTGGGGTGCGAGGGCCGCGGGTGACTCAGCAGACGCTGCTCTGCCTCTGAGTCAAACCCTTGGCATATCCTGATTTAAACCGTCACGGTGCTGGAGAGGAGCGGGGGCTTGGATGATGGGAGGCTGCCTTCCGTGTCTAGCAAGGGGAAACACTCAGCGAAAACGAGTGTGCTCCGGTCTCCAGCTCCCAAATCCGCAGGGGGAGGGAAGGGAAACCAGGCAGTGCCCAGGAGGAACCTTCACACTGCTCCCTTCTCCGCAAGCCTGGGACCGCTGGATGCACACACACCAGGGGCCGCAGCCCAGCAGCAAGTAGAGGGGAGCCCAGGATTCCTGAGACCATAAAACACCTCCCAGGACTCTGCTTCCTGGGATTTATTCCACGTTCCAGCGTTTCCACACCAGCTGCCAACTTTCCCAGTCTGGTTCCGGCTCCCGCTGCCCACCTGGATCTGCTGCCTGCGCTTGTGCAGCTCCTGGGTGCCCAGGGAGGTCTCGGCGGGCGGCATTTTGCCTTCGCTCTCCCTCAGCCACTTCCTCACGGCCCCGACCAGCTTCCGAAATTCGTCCAGTTGCTCCTGGCAGGACGACGCATCCTTTTCTCTGAGAGTGAAAAGGTTTCAGAGAGTCAGAGCTCGTGCTTTGCCTTGCAATTACCCCCGCTTGAATGTAGCACAGTTGTGTCTCTAGGAGCCCTTCTTTTTATTATTATTATTAGATGTTGCTTAGGAACAGCGCACGCAGTGCCAGCCAAAGTGGGGTGCACGCCGCAGCCTGCCCCTCGCTGCTGCTGGCCCCCCCAAGCCGCGGCCGGTGGCACTTTTGGGGCCGCGTGGGACCGCCGCTGCCAACCTGCGCCGGCTCTGCACCGGTCCCTTTGTCCTGGGGGGAGTGAAGATTTCGGGAAGACAGGGCTCATTCATGCCGTCTCGCTCCAGCCAGCTGCAGCCCGGGGGAGGCCGGGCTCTGCCGCCCCTCCTCCCCGGCCACGGCTCTCATCTATTCAGCCCATCCCAGAGGAACAAGGCAGCCCCCGGACGGGAGCCACGGGCCCCTCCGGCTCACCCTTGCCAACCGCAGCTGCGAGCAGCCTGCACTCTGTGCGGTGCTGAATTTCTGGGGATTATTATGAGATTCATCTGCTTTTCCCCATCACCTTCCCTGTATTCACCAGGGAGGCTGGAGATACAGTGACCCCCCCGGGGATGCAGGCGAGCTGCCCCTCCAATCCTGCCCACGCTGCCCTGGCCGATTCGAGCTCAAGCTGCTGCTAAAGTTCCCCTCTACCCCCACTTTAGGGGACTGCGGGGACAGTCTGCTCTGCTCTGTCACCTCCCGGAGAGCAAGCCCGGGGCAGGCTCCCGATCCCCCGCCAGCATCCCGCTCCCCTCCGGCAAGATGCTCCGGGATGGAGCTGTGGCAGCCCACACGCCGGGAAACGCATGAACGCCAGCTCCTGCAGCACCAGGAATTTTTCACAACGCCCCCAGCCAAGGCTTTTTTTAAAGCGTCAGCTGGAGCGAGCTGTCTTACATCTCCCGGTGTGGGAGGAGGGAGGCAGGAAGAGTTCGCTCGTGCCCCCCCCATGGAAAGGAGATCTCCACGGGGTCTTGCTCTGACCACAAAGCCATCCCCAAACTCACCTCCCCAGAGAGTGGCTGGGTCCCTGGGACTCACCTCTCTTTTGCCACCTTCTGCAGCTGCAGGAAGTCTTTCTTCAGGCTCTGCAGCTTCTCCTGCTGCTGGGAGGTGCCGGCGGCGAAGCCGCAGGAGCCCAGCTCCGCAGCCAGGTGCTCCAGGGTGGCCAGGTCCTCCTGGTGCTGCCTCATCTCCGAATTCAGTTCCTGCCAAGAGCAAAGGGCGATGCCGACGGTGCCCTCGCCAGCAGACTCGGGTGGAGGGGATGAACCGGACAGCCCCGTGTCCTGGCAAGCCGGAGAGACCCTCTGCGGGCAGCACCATGAATTGCACCAGCGCCGAACGGGTGGACACGGCTCAGTCCCACCTGCTCCTCCAGCTCTGGCTCAGCAAATACTTCAAGCAGCTGCAGGAGCAAGTCCCACCTTCCCCGGTGCTGGTGTAAAGCCACGCAGTGAATGGGATGGGGGGGGCCCTAGACCAAGCCAAACCAACCCCCCTAACAGCACTAGTGTCCGGTTTTATGCCGACTTAGAGCATTTCTGAGGCTGTGGTCAAACCACCCCCCACAGCAGAGCACTCTAGGAAGCCAGAGGGAGGAATCCTGCGCAGGCATGACCAGCCACCAGCACCCACGGCATCTCCGAGGGCTTTGTCACATCCTGCACTGTACTTACTGCCAACACTCGGGGCGTTTTGCTGTATTAACCCTGTGGAGTCTTTAATTGGTAAAACCTTGCTATATTTGGACTGGACCCTAAGAGCCTGGCTAGAGATCCCTTCCGAAAACCAGCCTGGCTCCAGGAGAATGCCGTTCCCCCCTCTCACTGCTGGAAACGGCCTCAGCCGCTCTGGCCGTGCTCCCTTCCCCAGGCGAAGAGCCAGCACAGGTCCTGAGGATCCTGCCAGCCTGGGAGTGAACCAGGAGCTATTTGCCCAAGAAGAAATCATTGCAAAACAGCCCTGCCCTAGAAACCCAAGGCAGGTGGAGTCTTCTCCCCCCGCATCTCACCTGGATGTGCTGGGAGAAGTGAGCGATGTCCCGGTCTGGCTGGTTCCCGGATGCCAACATCCGCGCTCTGCTCTCCGTGAACTGCTGCAACTTCTCCGAGAGCTGCTCGTACTGCTCGACCTTCGGGAGGAGGCCCTTCAGCGCGTCCTCCCTCTCCCGCTGCTGCTGGCACAGCCTGCCAAAATGCTCCGTCACCTCTGCCAGCTTGCCCTGCAGGGCAGAGGCCGTGGGGCTGTCCGCCGCCTCCATGAACCGTGTCACCATCTCACGGGTGGCTTCCAGGCAGCTCTTCTGCCTGGCGATGTCCTGCTTCAGCTTCTGTGGGAAGCACACACAGAAAAGGATGCCATTTTAGGAAGGCTCTTGAGCAAAACTGAACTGGCATGAAGAGGCTGGGCTGCCCTTGGGAAAGAATAGTCGGGCAAGAATAGTTTTCTATCCTGGTTTTCCTTTCCTTTCTGATCTCCCCAACCTGCTCTGCCTTTTCCTGGTGCCTGATACCAAAGCCCTGCTTGTCAGCAGAAGAGAGACTTTCAACAGGTCTGTGTCCTGGCTTCAAGAAATTAAAACTTCTGCTCATATCCCTTTTTTAGTTTTTTTTGTGCTTTCAGAATACCGTAGCTAACCCCCAGCAGCTGCCTGCACAGTTCAGGTCCTGCAGACAGGCGTGTTTGAGGCGGGGGAGCTCAGGGACCAGCCTTACCACGCTCGTGGCAAGTGAGTCCTGGATGGAGGTGGAGGAGAGCACGGCCGGCTGCTCTCCCTCCAGGTTCTTCTCGATTTCAGCCACCGACTGGAGGAGGCTCTCCAGGCTCTCCTGGACGCTCTGGGACTGGGCGATGGATTTCTGCAGCAGGTCCGAGCGCTCGGCCATCTGTTGGGAGAGGCTCTGGAAGCGGCTGACGATGGCATCTGCAGAGTTCAGCGCAAAGGAGAATCAGTGGCAAAGAGCTGCTCACCTGGCGCTCGGAGAGCAGCAAGTACCACCTCTGGCTCCTGCCAAACTCTCACTGACGACGAATTCCCATCCCCAAACTCAGCAGCGAGGCAGGGGACCCAATGCAAACGGCTAAACTGGATCTCAGCCCTCCCTGGCTGGATCTCAGCCCTCCCCACGTGCAAACACAAGCCCTGAAGACACGCTGCTGTGCGCCTTTGCCCCACCTTCCCCCAAAAGTGGGAGACTTCATCTTTCCGACCCCCCTGGTTGGTTTTCACACTCTCCCCAGCCATCCCCGCTAACGCAGGCGCCTGCTTTGCTCTGTACCTGTTGTTTCCTGAACGTGCCCGTGGTCCGGGGCCGGCTCCCCTTGTACCTCCAGCAGTGCCCGAGCCGCTTTTTGGAGCTTCTCCACCGGCACCTGATGCTCAGCGAGGTCTCCCTGCAGCTGCTGCTTTGACACGAGACAAGGCAAAATCAGAGATGGGTCACATGCGAGAGACCCGCACCCACCGGGAGCTCAGGGCTCCATTTAAACCCTGCTGAGGGATCCTGTTCACTTAATCACAAAATCATTAAGAAAAATAATAACATAGGTTGGAAGGTCCAACCCCACGCTGCAGGCAGGGCTGACTTCAGAGCTGGAGCAGGGGGTCTGGGCTGTCCCAGCACCCTCAGAGGGGAGGAATGTCCCCCCCATGTCCCGCTGGGATGTCCCCTGTGGCAGTCCATGACTGCAGCCCCGTGTCCTCGCTCTGAGCACCTCTCAGAAGAGTCTGGTTCCGCCTGATCTGCAGCGCAGGGACCTCCTGAGCCTGCAGGTACATCTTTGCACTCAACCAGGAAAAAAAGCGAATGGACCGAGTCTCTTTCCCGCTGCTGACTGCTCAGAGCAGCAGCCAAATTCCCATACAGGTTCCAACGCTCCCCCAGCAGACCACCCAAGGACCCCGCACCTTAGTGCTGGTGAGCTGCTTTTGCAGAACGGCCGGATCTGAAGAAACTGTCTCCGAGAGCAGTTTCCCAACGGCAGCTTCGCTCTCCTGCAGCCACGTCCTGAGAGACTCTGCCACCTCCTGGAACTGCTGGTAGTGATCCAGCAAGGTGTTCAGGTGGGAGCCCAGCTTGGTGCACTGCAAAGGAGCAACAAGACGTAACGGGAGGATGCACACGAGCACAGAGCAACCTGGGCACCGCTGGAATACACGCAGAAATCATCAAGAAAAAACAAAAAAACAATCTTGCCACATGTGTTAAAGGAATTACAGGAGGCAACATGCAGACCAACACCAAGACAGGGGGTGTTACTCCCCCCCCAAGCCCTGAAGAAGACAATCCTTTGTCCTTCAATCTACATATGTGTTAGAATTCCAGCCAGATACTCGAGAGAAACATCTCTCTGCCATCCCTGCTCATTCAACAAGCACAGGAGGAAAACAGCGCCCAGGGTTCAACTCCCAGCCTTGCAAAGCCCTTCCCATACCTTGGAGTGTAGTGTGGTGTATCGCTGCGTCGCATCCTCCAGCTTGCTCTTGACCACGCTCCCGGTCGTCAGCGGCTGGGACCCTGCGTCCCCAGCAGCTCCCTCTGCATCCAGCACCTTCTGCCCCGACATGGTAACAAACCGCAGGTCGCCTTTGTGGGAGATCACGTCTTCTGAGAAGCTCCCCTGCCGCAGGAGCAGCTGCCGGAGGGCCGCGGGGTCGCTGTCCCCCTTGTACATCCCCTCCAGATCCTGCTCCGCTTGCTTCAGCCAAGCCTCGAACTCCCCGTGATCCCGCAAGAACTTCTGCAGCTCGTCCCGCAGGACTTGCACTTGCTTCAGCTGCGTTTCTGACTGCGAGAGGGAAGCCGCGTACTGGTCCTTCAGCTCCGCCAGCCGGCCCTGGAGCCGGTCCCGCTCCTCCCCAGCCAGGCTGTGGCCATGCTTGTCCAGGAAAGCCTGCGCCGACTGCGTGGCCAGGATGACGTCCTGCTGCTGGGACAGCAGCTCCTGGTGCTGGGCCTGAAAGATGCCGGAGAGCAAAGGTGATGCTTGCGACCCGAGGGTCTCTGCCCACCAGCACCCGGCGGGTGCAGCGAGGCCACGCGTGTGACTGAGCCTCCGCACCCTCCTACGGCGTTGGCAAGGTGGGGGAGCACCCCGAGGCTGGGACACAGGCAGGCGCTCTGCCCGCAGGAGGGTGACCCCTTCCCCAACCACGATGGGCACCTTCTCTCGTTACCCTGATGGCACCGTGCCGTGGCACCCACCCACCAACACAGAGCGCACGTCCTCCAGGAAGCCAGGCGGGGACTTCCCAAGTCTCCCATATGGAAAATCACCCTGAACACGTGTTTCGGAGGCCAGACTCATCTAACACCCCGTCCTGCTCCTGGCTGCGTCAAGCAGCCGGAGACAGAGTCAGTGCGTCGGGCAGAAAGCTTTGAGAGGGACGAGGTGTCGGTGCTGACCTTCAGCCTCTCGTACTGCTCATCCAGGCTCCCGGCAGCGCCGTCTGCTCCCACGATGCGGCCGTCGGGGACGTCCCGAGTGCCCGTCCCCCCTCGCGCCCCTGGTGCTTGCTCAATGGGGTGCGGTCTGTACTCCAGGAGCCCTCCCTTCTGCTCCAGCGATGCCACCCAGTTCAAAAGGGAATCGATCTTATTGCTGTTCTCCTCCAGCTCTTTGGCAGCTTTCACCTGAAAGCACAAAGGCTCCAGATAAGAACGGCCCGTTTTATGCATGTTCAGCAAACGGCTGCATGGGGGAGGGAGACAAAAATCAACAGAAGGAAAAACCCCGAACAGTTTTCCAGCCGCAGCAAATGCCTGAGACACTCACAGACCTCCAAAACACTTCGTGGCTCTCTGAAAGGGGGGGAAGGTGCAAAGAGGCTGTGAATAAACTCAGCCTCTCTGCTACGTTGCATCTCTCACCCCGATACAACCCAGAGTCACCCCCGCGAAGGGCTGCGACTCCTCGCACGCAGGTGTGAGCACGGCTTTCACCGCCAGCGCGTGGAGGAGCCTGATGCTCACCCTCCCATTACCGGTCAGCCCCAAGGCACAGCAAGGTGCCTTTTACTCCCCCGTTTCCACCACAACCACCTCATCTGTGGCTGCAGCTCTCAAGGCATCTCATGAGAGAAATGCCTGGGGGGGACCTCGCCTGGGGGACAGGCAGGAGGGAACAGCAAATTGCTTTATGTCGCATCACCCACCCGAATACCAGCACCCCAGATGAATCTGATTGCACCGACTGGACCTCACTGTCCACCTCAAACAGAGCCTGGGGGCTACAGCTCTTCGCACGTTACCTTTTCAGTCTCCTGCTGCACCGCAGCAGTCACAGCGCTCTCCAGCTCCTTCTGGGCCACCTCTGTCCTCTCCTGCAGCGACTGGTACTGCTCCTTGGCACGCTGGAGCTTCTCCTGCAATGCTGCGAGCTCCCCGGGCTCCATCTTCGCCTTGTTCTCCTCCAAAAACTCCTCCGTGCTTTTCAGGACGCTGGCGAAGGAGGCGGCTCGGGTGTGCATGTTCCTCTGCAGCTCCTAAGCAGACGATGCCGTAAGGCTCCGTGCGCTCCCGAGGCAGCACCCAGCCTCTCCGCCTCCCAACCCCCCGTTTTTAAAGCACTGACCTTAACATCGCTTTGCCTCTGCTGCAAGGCGGACAGGTCCCCTTCGCTGGCTGCTCTCTGCTGCTCTGCCAGCGTGTCCTCTGCCTGGTGCAGCCAGCAGCTCAGCTCGGCCAGGCTCTGCGCCCGGGCTGCCTGCTGCTCCTGCAGCGTCTGCGGGCAGAGGGAAGGGGAGAGGGGCGAGTTAGTAGCTGTGCTGCACCTCCGGTCACGCACACGGCTGAAAGGCAAGGCGAGAGGTTACAGCTGGAGCATCTCCTGAAGGTGAGGATGCAGCACAGAAAACGGCTTTTGCAGCTCTCCGGGTGCTCCCTCTCCCTCTCGGGCTCACCCGCTGCGGGAACGGGGCTGAGGTGCCGAGTCCCTGCCGAGCAGGAGCTGCTCACCCCACATTTGCCACCATTCCAGCAGGTTTCTCTCAATCTGCTCTTTGAGAAGCCCGTCCAGCTCCACGTGGAGCTACGCTCCAGGTCACGCACTCCTCTCTGGGGAGAGCTCAACCAGAAGTTTCTGTGCCTTTTCCATTCAACCTTACAAACCTTAAAACTGCAGCAGAAACTCATCTAACGAGAGGTAACAACAACCTGAGGTCAGGCAGCACCACTGTGGAGCCCCAAACAACCTAAGTAGGCTGGTTTTTTGATGCTGGGGTTGGAGAGGGAGCCCGGGAGAGAGAAAGTGTTTCTGTAGCTGATCCACCTCCTCCGTTTTGCTGCTAGAGCACAATACAGAAGCGCCTGTTTGAGCAATTGAGCATGATGTGACCTGAGAGTCCCTGCAACGTTCCTGTTCCCCTTTCCCAGGGGAGATAAAAGTTTTTCAGTTTCACTGGGCATTTCAGCAAGGTGATGTACAAACTTGTGCAAAAACACTGTGCTTGTTTCTCCCAGTCATAAGATAAACAACAGAAGCAAATTGAAAGAGCCTTCTTAAGAGCTCTTCAGCTGCAAAGCGAGTTCTTCCTGGGTTAGGATGGGCGCACACTCAATCTGAAAAAGCAAAGCAAACTGGTTAATATACACACACACTCCAGAGAGGACAGGCAAGAGTTACAGAGAGCAACTGTTAATAAAAACCCCATTAATCCTGTCTTGTATAAGAGGATCCATGCAGTGACGGGTGCTGCAGCAATGCAGCAGAGACCTGAGGACTTGCTTTTGCAGCTGCCTGCTGCCTTGATACATCATCAGCTGTTTCTCTGGGACAGCAATACCTGACTTGTGCAGTGGAAATAAGACATTAAAACTGCCCGGTGTCTGCGGTGGCCCCTCTGCACAGGGATTTTCTGGTGGGGTTACAGAGACCAGGGTTTATTCCACCCAGCCCAAAGCAACTCGACGTCTGGCAGAGGACTGCCCGGCTGCGATACCCAGGCTCCATCTTTTGGGAGGAAAGCGACTTTCCGCCTGGGAGTTACATGGCAGGAAGAAGAAAGACTTTAGAGGAAGCTCATGATGTGCAATGAAAAGTCATAAACTGTGAGTGGCATGCACATGAAATCCCAAATACAAGGTGTCTCAGCGCACGTTCTTGTGGCCGGGAAGCGCTTCAGCGAGCAAACTGCAGCCAGGAAGCAGATGTCTCACAACCTTCACCTGATCCGTCTGCTCCACTTGCTGGAGACAGACCTGCAGGACCTCCACCCGAGCCGTCACGCGCTCCGACAGGTCCCGGAAAGCCTTCTGCAGCTCATTGAGCAGCCTCAGCAGCTGCCTGCTCTGCTGGGGGGTCAAATCCTGGGCGTGTTCCGAGATAAGGAACTGGATGTCGAAGGCAGTGGCGTCGAGCTGAGACTTGGTGTCAGCAAGGGGCTCTTTCAGCTCCTGAACGGGAGAGAAAAGACCCGTCAGGCAAAACGTCCCTGCGGGCAGCGCTCCCCTGCACTGCCAGCTTCAGCTGGGACACGCAGAGAGGCAGCAGTATGCACCCAAAAAAAAGTGCTTTGTCACCAGAACAATATATTCCAGAAACCCCAAATGCTCCCAAAAGCACACTGAGCGTCGAGGTGACAGCATCACACCGCAGCAATTCCCTAACGTGCCTCTGCACCAGGCCTCCGGCACCTCGCCAAGAGGTTGCTTGGACCGTGCGTGTAGGGCTGCCCTTGGGTCTGAAGATGACCCAGACCTGGAGCTGCCAGCAGCTGCCAGCACCCCATCCAGTCCCCGGTGACTCCGTGTGCCACCACCGGCTCTCAAAGCCTTCGATCCCCTGACTTCAACGCCAAGGTGCTACCAGCAAACAGGAGATGCCGAACTGACCAAATCTTGAAAGCTATCGCTAAAAGGTGACTAAATGTGGAGGAGAGCCTGGGCTCCTCATACAGGCGATGGAGACCGGGGCAGGCGTGATGGAGGGGGCTATCAGAGCCCCCACGGAAGAAGCAGCTCTTCCCTCAACAGCCTGACGGGAATCCCTCACGATCTCTCAACCCCCACCACACACCTGCATTTGAGCATGTTCCCCAAACGGCCAAAGCAGATGGTTTGTGTATTGCGGAAACAACTGATTTTGGAGCAAATACAATATTGTTGCTCCTCCTGCAACACAGGATAAGGGCAAACCCTTGGTAGGTTCCAGGAGGGAAGCAGGATTAAAAGCTTCTCCTCTGCGCAGAGGACAGCAACTTCATCAGCCAGGATTAGGGGCATTGCCATGGTTACCTTGTAGTGCTGGAGGCAGCGACTCAAGCTGTTCGCATCGGTCGCGTGGTGGTAATCGCTGCCGTCCAGCGACTCTGCAGCGCCAGAAACCCAGCTCAGCAGCTCGTGGAGTTTGCCCTGGAGAGTCTCGTGATGTGTCAGGATTTTAGCCTTAAAAACAGAAACGCATCGTTTAAAGAAGGAGCAGAGCGCTCCAGGGAGGGAGCGTTGGGACGCTCGGGGGGCAGCAGGCGGTGGGGACAGTTGCCAGCTCTACCTTCTCAATTTCTGCTGCCCCACGAAGGTTTTGCAGCCGGGACTCCAGGATATCACTTGCAGAGCTCAGAGACTTCTGGAGGTTCTTGGCATCCTTCTCCAAAGCCTTCAGTAATTGCTCAGGGACTTCTTCAGGGGGGTTGGCCACAATCCACTTCACGGCGTCCAACTCCTGATTCACTGGGAAGCTCAGCTCCTGCAGCTCAGCACCCAGGGCCTGAGGCAAGACAGCATCGTTATATCTAAGATAGGGTGACTTCACCTTCCCACTGCCAAAACCGAGGAAAGGTTTTGGAGACCCAGCTCCAAACACTGCGTCTATCTCCTGGAAAGATTCATTACCGTTCTCCAGCCCTGCTCAGCTGCCAGCACTCGCCTGAATTTCTCCAGGCTGTAAAATTCATTTCAGCCACGCTTAGGTTATTATCTAAGCAGGGAGGAGAAGGTGAGCCAGAGGCAGTGCCAGAGCGGGGAGGGACAGGGTTTGCATATAAATGCCTGTTCCAACTCGAGACTAACCTCCCCGGCTGGCTCCCAGAAGCAGGGAGGAGGTGCGAGGGCTGTGCATGAAGCTGGGGAGAGGAGGGCTGAGCTCCGGTCCTGCCTAACGCCGGCCAAGCCTGGCCCAGCCTCGCTCACCTCCGCCTGCTGCAGCAGGTCGTGCAGGGCTGCCAAATTCTGCTCCGCCGGCTGCACCCGTTTGATTCTCATCTCGATATCTCGGAGCATGGAGAGATACGAGATCAGCTTCTCATCGTGCTCCAGACACATCTTCTTGCTGAACATGATCTACAGATTCAAACAGTAAAACAAAACCTCATATTTAGACAGAAAAGAAAACAAAGGATTATATATTATTCTTTTTTTCAAATAAGAAATCTGTTAATAACATTCCATTTCAGGGACTTTCCACTCGCTAGCCTTATCTACAAGATTTACTACAGGAAAAATAAACCACATGGCTCTTTTTCCAACATAAGCTTATAAATGGCAAGAGATCTCTGGTGTTACAGTAAAAGCACCAAAAAAAGAGTCCTACTTATTAGTCATTTATAAGTAATGCTCTAGCAAAAAGAAGCCACAACTAAGCCTTGAGTGTTTTCAGTCATACATCACTGGGTCCTTTGCCAAATCCATTGCAGCTGATACTGCAACATCAAGCTCAAACTCCTCATGTTCTGGTTGTCCTCTGCGCTGAGGACCTCGGACAGATTCAACATCAAACATACACAAATAGCTCATAAAAAAAATGCTGAAATAGCAAAAAGCATCAATTTACCTGGGCTGGTCTCGTGGATTCCCTCGAGGTTTCCAGCAGCTCTCCCTCCACTATCACAGGTAAGAGCAAGCCCCGATCGCCAGGACCCGGCTGCCTGGTCCTCTCCTGGGGCGTTTCTCCTTGGGATTTTGGGGGAGCAGGGGCACCTCCTTGGCCTGTGCTGATCTCCACTGTTCGCTCTTGCAAAAGGGTCTCTTCTTCAAGGTCAAGGACTGCAGAGGTTTCCTGAACTTCTCTGGGTTCCTCTCTGATAATTAATTCATCGGGCAGTTCGCCTGCTGCAGGGGCTGCACTGGTGGCTTCCACCTTGGTGTTCTCCTGGGTCATCCTCCCCTCCAGGCTCAATGCCACTGAGGAATCGTGACCATTTCTGATCCCATCTTTCATCACCTCTCGAGCTTCCCCTTGTCCTGGGAGGACAGGGGACACCTGACCCCCAGCCAGATCTTCTTTATCTTTCTCAGAAGTTGTTTTCTTTTCTTTTTCATCCCTGCTGCTCCCCACGTGCTTGGCTGCGCCTCTTGCCAACCCAGCAGTAATCTTGGTGGTGGTTTCATGTTTTGGTTCTGGCGTGCTTGAGACGAAGTCCTCCTCCTTCTTCCCTGGAATTTCTTTGGAAATCAGAAAAGGAAGGGACTGCTTTTCCACAGATTTCTCCGGCTGAGCGCTGTCTCCTGAGATACCGGTCTGCTTTGCTTTCTTTTTCTTGCTTTTCTGTTTTTGGGTAGGTTTTAGCTCAGTTTCACTTGTTTTTTCTTGATCAACTGGACCTTCTGCACCCAATCGCGGGGTTTCTCCTCCGATGTGCTTGACAGTTTTTTTACCTGCAAGCTCGTCTCCTGCAGGCTTCATAGAGATGCCAACCCCAGGGGGTTCTCCAGACTCTGTAGGACCCACCTCTCCCTTCCCTCGACCCACAATAACAGTTTCTCTCAGGGCTGCCGGTGTTACCCCACCCAGGCTGCCCGCTCGCTCTCCTTGCTCAGAAGCCACCACTTCTTCACCTGCCACAACCCCCTCTGCACTTACAAACCCTCTCCTCCTCCTCCTCTCCTCACTGTCCTCCGCACTGTGAAGCACCTCCCTGTCCAAGAACGACTGCTCTTCCTGCAATCCCAATCCTTCCACTTTCTCTGTCCCTCGATCTACTTCTTCTCTCCTCAATTCCTTCCCCCAAGCTGCTCTCACCTGGGAGCTCCTTTCTGCAATCCCTTTTTCCATACCTCTTACCACCACCGTCTCTTCGGAGAGAGACGCTGTGCCTAATACCGAGGGGTATTCTGGAGCCAGTCCAACCTCTTCTCGGGGCTGATGCGTTACACCACCCGCTGAAGTTTCCTGAGGTTTTGATTTCCCTTCTGTCGGTGTCACTGAGGATCTCCTGGTGGTGCCATCTCCAGCCACGTCGTAGCTTATGGCTTCAGATCTGGCTTTATGCTCAGCACCATCAGACTTCTTAGCAGCACTGGTAGAGAGGATGACATCTTCCTCTTTTGGAGATATTTTTTCCATTTTTTCCTGGAAAAGGTGGGGCTTATCTACTTTGCAGACCTCAGAAGCATATTTGTCTTCAGATATTTGTTCATCCTGAAGACTGGCAGCTAATTTTTGGCTAATCAGTTCTTTTTCAACAGCTTCCTTTAAAGTCAATCTTTTCCCACTGCTAGCATCAACAATTCCCCCAGTCCTCAGCTGGTTGGTGGCGATGAGTTTGGCCATCTCCTCATCCAGCAGCCCTTGCTCCACAGCAGCCCTCAGGGAGAGCCTCTTGCTGACAGTACCCTCCACGACCCCCCCGCCGTCTGCCTGAGCCTGCAGCAACCGCAGAGTGGGCAGAGGGTCCACCTTCCCCAGCCTCACCGCCTCGGCACACGTCAGCTTGTTCCCCGTCACCTCATCCTTGATGGCTCTGAAGGGATGGACCTCCAGATACCTCTGGCCAGATTCAATGTCGATTTTACACTTCTTTATGAACTCTGAGTAGGGAACGATCATGCAGGTCTCCGGATCTACAATTCCTTCTTTCATTTCTGAAGATGACAGGACTTTCTCCATAACCTGCTCCGGCAGCAAGCCCTCCTTCACCGCTTGACAGAGTGCCAGTCTCTGGCCAGAAGCAGGATCAAAAATGCTTCCACTCCCAGCCTGGATTTCTTGCACTTTCCTCTGGAAGTCCAGACTAACGAGCCCTAACGATACTGCCTGGGGCAAGGGCAGCTTCTCCTTCGTCACTGGATGAACATAGTCCTGCAGGCACACGCTTTCAGCTTTCGTGAGTTCGTTACATAAATCTTGATTGATCAAACCATGTTTCATCGCGTCGTTTACCGAAAGCCTCATTCCAGACATGTGATGGATAATTCCTCCATCAGCAATCTGCTTGGTCAAGACCTGAAAAGCTTTTTCCTTTTTCAGGAGCCCTTTTTCAACAGACTGTGCAACAGTCAAAGGCTGCTTCGTTTTAGGATCCACAATTCCACTGGTTTCAGCCTGTAAGCTAATGAGCTTCTGTCTGGTCACCTCATCAGTGCCCTTCCCTTTGGAAGCCTTCTCCAGCTTGACCAGCTCTTTCTGACCTGTTGGCTCTATGAGGCCCAGATTTGAAGCCAAAGTGACCGATATTTTTTTGCCACGTTTCAAGTCAACGATCCCTCCAGTAACCACTTGCCCTTCCAAGATCCTCATTGCCGTTTCCTTGTCCAGAAGGCCAACTGCGGCAGCATCCTTGATAGAGTAGACAAAGTTATTGCCTGGGTCAAGAACGCCACTTATCGCTTTGTCAGATGTGAATACCTTCTGGAGAAGCTTCTCATCCATCAGACCTTCTTCAATGACGTCCTCGGTGGTTAATGATTCACGTGTATGTGAGTCAAAGAAGCCACTGAACATCTTCATTTTCTCCATTAGTTTCACAGCTGTGTGGCTGGGCACCACTCCACAGGCTACTGCTTCATTTAGAAGAAGACTCTTGCCTGTCTGCTCATGGATTATGCCACCACTTTGGAGCTGCAATAACAGCATTTCCAAAGCGTCCTCCGCTTCCTGCTCTGCAGGGGCCGGCAGGGATGTTTCATCAACACTCTCATAACCCGATACTTCTTCCCCCTCTCCTTCTTCCACTTCCAAAACACTTTCCATGTTTTCACTTTGCCTCTCTGTTTGCTCTGCCTCCCCAGTTTTAGGGAGCACAATCTCCTCTCCTCCCAGCACGCCATTCTCAATTGTTTCCTCTTTCAGCAAATAAATCTCTGTAGCATCTTCTGCCTCTAGTTCAGGTTCCTCCACATCCTGAGACCTCTCTGCCATGATTTCCAGTCTATCTCTACTCTCTGAAACATCCCTCGATATGCAGATTTCACTTTTCACGACGACTGCCCCACTTTCCAATGCCCTCTTCTGATCTTCGATACTTTCCACTCCATCTACTGCAGTAGGCTTGGACTCTTCTTCTGCCTCAATCATCATTTTCTCTGTTTCTCTGAATCTACTACCAAGGTCACCGGGATGTTCTGGCATTGGTAATTTTGCCTGATATTTGTCCTTGCTTGTAGAATCTACTTGCTCTCTTCCAAATTCAGCATCAGTTTCACTCTCGGTGGCAGTCTGTTCAGCATAAACCTGCTTTTGCTCCTCCACAAGCAGGATATCTTCTGCATCCTCCAACAGGAGGCTTTCAGGTCCCATCACCACCTCCCCATTCTCCAAAGCAGTTCTGGGTGGCAGGATCTTTTCGCTTTGTTCTTTTGAAGGAGCAAATTGAAACTCAAGCTGCTGCAAAGCCAAACCATTGCAAGGCTCGCTTTCAAGAGCTGCATTTGCCTCTGTCTCCTCAAAGCCTTCACTCCCTTCCAACATGTGTGCGCAGGATCCATTTTCTTGGGTTTGGATGAGGGCTTTAGTGAGATTGTTCAATTCTCCATCCACTAAAAGCAGCTTCTGGCCATCATGGATGTTGATATAGCTGTGGGTCATCAAGTGGAACATCAGCCTTTCGTCGTCACTCCTCAGCAGAGGGTCATTTTGCTCTTTGTGACCTGTGGGACTCCTTCCAGAAGAGCTCTGGCCTTGCCTGCTTCTGCTTGGAGAGCCAGCAAGCTGCACGCTGGCCATGACATCAGGTATGGCTGTGGATTTCAGCTTCTTCGCCACATCTCTCTCCAAGATGCCGTGTTCAACTGCTTTCTTCCAGGACAACACCTCAGTGGTTTCTGGTATAAAGACAGCCTTAATGAGTTGCCTCTTGCTGAGAATCTTATAAACCAACTCCGTAGACAGGATTCCTTGCTCTAAAGCATCTGCAACCGGGACAATCTCCCCCGTCTCTGGCCACAGGAGCCCCATGAAGGACCACAGAGATTCCAGGACCACCAGGGCAATCCTTGGTGCTACCAACTCTTTCCTTACAGCTTCATCAATTGTCAGTCTCTCTCCCGTGACGGTATCGATGATGCCACCTGTCTGAAGCTGCCGGATAAGAAGTGTGCACGCCAAATCCTGGTCAATCAAATTATGTCTCACGGCCTCGTCCACAGTCAGCCTGTGCCCTGTCCGGGGGTCAACAATGCCACCAGCAAAGAGGTGGGCTTCCAGCAACCTGACCGTTACCTGCCTGTCTATCAGCCCTTCCTGGACTGCACGGAAGATGCTGACTTTTCTGCCTGATTTCAAGCTCACCATCCCACCCGCCAGCTGCTTGACTGGGAGCAGCCTCAGTCCAGTCTCTTGGTGGATGACGCATCGGTGCATGAGCTCGGGCAGACTGATTTTCTCAGCAGTGTTGGGGTCAATCAAATCCTTGCCACCCTCCAGGTGAGACAGAAGTTTGGAATAAAGCTGGGGGGTAAGGAGCCTTTCTTGCACCGCTGCCTCCATGCTGATTCTGCCCTGATGGGCTTTAAAGCCCCCAGTGACGAGCTCAGCTTCAAGAATCTTTAGCCCAATGCTCTCACTGATCCTCCCCTCTTCTATAGCAGCAACGACAGGTAGGAGCTGCCTCCCTTCACGTCTGACTTCCTCCACCCGGTGAAGAGCATCCTTCAACTCCTGCAGCACCTGGAACGTCCTGAGATTGATGATGTTTCTTGCCAGACCTTTCTCCAAGGAGAGTTTCTCATTGGTCTCTGGAACAACTAAGTCAGATGTGATAACCTGGGCCTCCAAGAGGATGAGGCCAGTGTCCTGATCTATAAGACCTCTCTGCATGGCACCAAAGACAGGGAATATTTCTACCGTGCCAAGATCGATCACGCCTGCCACTGCTTCGTTGCCCTAGAACAGAAAGAGAAGGAAAAGAATTAAATCAAAATCGAGCATTGCCAGCACTCAGATTATATGAGGTCCAGGGAGGTCTCAGTTTCCAAAAAAAAGTTTAAAAACCCTAAACAGGCTAGAAAGGAGTCCCAAAGTGTTTGAAATGCAACTCCAAAGGCATCACAGCACGCAAATTGGTGCATTTGCTGCTAGCTTGCACATTGCCAGCAAGTTTTAATGCTCATCTAGTCCATCACCCAGGGCAGCACTGAGATGCTTCCAACATCCATCAACATAACGCAGCAAAGCGGCAAGCAGCAAAACCCAGAAGTGCTCCTAATGCTCCATGGAGAAACAGGGGGAAGGAGACCAACAAGCACACCAAAGCCGTTCAACAACTCCTGTTTTAAAAAGTAAAGACAACACAAATCCCCCTGCGTACTCAGAGGAGAAAAACCCCCAAAGACGTCCATTTGAGGGTATCTAGGAACCTCTCCCAGCGCAGTTTCCACCCTGACTCCTGCCATGCTTAAATCCTGCACTTCCCCAAGCAGATCTCAAGTGCCAGGACAGCCGGGCAACACCACAGAGCCCCGTGCCATGGAGCAGCTCCCCAGCCACGCAGACGGGCCATGCATTAGGGCAGGAGCGCTGCATGCAGGGCAGCTCCCCGAGCACGACCGCCGGCACCCGCCCTGCCCCGCTCCAGCACCTCCGAGTAGCTGCGCTCGTCAGACAGGGCGAGGGAGAAATAAGTTGGAGGTCCCAAAATATGAGAAGTTGGAGGTCCCAGCGTGGCAACAGTGACAGATTGGGAACAGACCATCTACGCTGGTGTTTCTGGAGGGGCTTTTCTCTTCTTGCTGGTATCCCCCACAGGGAGGGTAATAATTAAGATGATAAAGAGTATCGGGTCTTTGGACGTTTGGGTTTCTCCCAGTGCCACTGGTTGGGTATAAGCTTGGCCCAAGCACTAAAAGACTTTTGTGGGGATAGGGAAGGGGGAATCTGGACTGTGGAATGAATTCCTTTTGCATCTCCAAGACCCGCAGATTTTTTTTTTATCGGCGAGTCTAACAGCACAGGCGGCTGGGGGTGTTTGCAGCTCTGTTACAGCGGGGGATGCAGCCTCCACCAGGCTGGTTTGCCGTTCCCCCCGCTGCCTTCCGCTGCAGGGACAGGGTGAGCCTGCTGGAAAAACCTCAGCTCTCCACCATCATCGCCAGACTCAGGCATGCACGTTGGGAGATGAACAAGCCGCGGAAAGACAGAGAAGAGGAGGGGGGAAAAAAGAGAAAGATAAAGGAGATGGGAGGGAAGGGGGGTAAAAGGCTTTTACTTACCCGAGTTGCAGGGTGTGCCTTGAGCAGTTAAAGACAGAGCCTTATGGAGCAGTTCAGCCGTATCACACACAGTGTAAAGCTTGGTGTTAGCGTCCAGCATGCGACTGTTTTGTTTGCAAAAAGAACCCCACACACAGGTCGTCCTCTTTCACTTTGTGTGTTTTGTTTGTTTAAATCCCGGAGGGTTAGTTAAACTTGTAAGCAAGGATGTCAGTTAATCTTAAAAACAGTTGACATGAAACACAAACTGTACAGGGACACATCATGCTCAATTTAGCGCGTTCTGCTTTGCATTTTTGTCTTTTATAACTTCTCTCTGACAGTTGGATGTTTCCAGCAAGCAAATGTTAAGAGTTCCTCATGCTCCCTCTACAGTGAAGCAACTGCACCGCACAAGAGCCGCAGGGATCATCTCCTAGACGGGCCAGGGATCTACGGCAAAGCCCCGCTGCCGTCTCTCATTTCCTGGGCTTTGCCGAGAGCGTGAGTGAAAACTGTTCTAGCCTGAGCCCCAAAGCGCATTCACGCTGTACGAAAACAGCCCGGCAAGCCCTGGGGAAGGCTTTTGCTATAAAGTCATTTTCCTGCCCGGGAGGGAGGAAAAGGGAAAGGAAAAAGCATCCTTTCCACAGGCAGGCTGCTCTCAGCTGCTCTCCTGGCAGCAGCAGCGTCAAAGCCGTGATGGCTTAGCGGCGACTAACGAGTCGGTTTGCTCGCCGTAAGCTTTCTGCCGCCAGCACGAGGGCTAAAGGGCTTGCAATAGAAAGCGTTTACTGCACTGAGACACCTGAAATGTGCTATGAAGTCCAATCTGGAGAGAAACGCTGTACGTTTAGGTAAAAGGTGGACAGGCAGATTTCAAACAAGCAGCCCCATCGCCCTCTTCCCACGAGCGGCTCGAACAGGGCTTCACTCACAGACCCAACAGCCAAAACCTGCGTCACGCGTCCAGATCTGAGCGGGCCGTTGCTTCAGAGTACAGGGAGCCAGCAAGCAAACACACAAATATATCCATCGACACATGTATATACACTTATATAACACGTACACGTATATCTGTGAATGACCGAAGACAGCTCATAACAGAGGCAATAAGGATGCGCTTTCAGCCCTCCCTACCCAGCGAAACAAGGACGGGGACTGACGGGAGCGCGGGTGGATGTGAACAGGGAGTGGGTCCAGCTATGGGTTGTGAAGGTCTCCCAGGTCAGCTGAGGGCCCGGACGATGCAGTCACCTTCCACTGGGGAGAGCAACTTCATTCAGCCACAGCCGAGAGAAACCTCTCGCCAGACCCCCAGGTACACGAGACCGCACGGGCAAATGCCCTTCTGCAGGAACCCACCTTCTTGCCTCTCCTGCACACAGGCAGCCTGTGAGATGGAGCCCTCTGTGGTTAAACCACTGAGAGGGCATTCCTCAGAGGACACAGATTTGCTAAGGGGACCGTTTCCAGGACAGAGGTCCACCTACATCCTCACCCACCAAACGGGAACAAGCCAACCCTGGTGCACAGGGCAGAGCTCTGATGAAAACCATTGCAAAGGACAACTCTCCCGTTGACCTGGAAGGCAGCAGGCAACCGGCTCCTGCTTGGCCTCCACCCAGCCTGGATGCATCGGATGATGCACGGACAGAAGAGAAGGGAGGGCAACCACGTGCAAGTAAGAAAGTCGACGGGCTGTGAGTGGCTGGTGGCCATGAAACACGCAACCAAACAAAACCTTTTTCACACCCTGAGGAGTGCCCGGTGTCCGTGCAGCCACGGGACCGAGCAGGGACCGGTACCTTGTGCTCTGTCTCCTGAGCCAACTGGCTCTGGAGCTGCTGGAGCTGCTCCGTGGAGTCGCTGCAGAGCGCCTGGTAGGTCTCCTTGAGGGCACCAATCTGAGCGGAAATCTGTTCCTTCTCCGGATGGGAAAGTCTGCAAGGGGAAGGGGAAATCTCTCAGGAAAACTGCCCAAACCAGCTCCCAGCTCTGCAGAATTAACAGGTTCTTCTGGCGAAGGAAAAGGCCAAACCCACCACGAGTCCCCTCTTCCCACTGCCCTACTCCTTGCCCGGCTCAGCTAAAACCAGCAAGGGTAACTGTGCTCAGCAAAGGCCGACCTGCAATGTAACGATCAAATCCCAAATCTACGGGGCTGGATCACTACTAAAGGGGATCATTGTCCCAGTACTGTCCCAACAGCATAAATGGGTTGCATATTTCATAGCTCTTGCTGCAGATAAGAAAGAAGACAACTGTCACGTGCAGCTCATCGCTGTTTTTAACAGGAGTCGGGCACCGGACCCCAGGGACCCCAGCCCACCACCGCCAGCTCTCAGGTATCTCATCTCCCCCCACCGCTCTCCCTGCCTGCCCTCTCGGGCCACACTCACTTGTGGCTGTGTTTTGCCAGGAAGATTTGTGAAGTTTTGATGGCCTCAGAGACCTGCTCCTTCTTTGCAGCCAGCTCCTCATTCAGGGCCTGTCAGGGGGAAAAAAAAAAAAAAAGAAAGAAAGAAGCTTAATTCAGCTGTGGAAAAAGAGCAGAAGTTAAACAAACTGCCTGACAGTTGCCCCCGGTTTACCTGCTGCTCCGAGATGGATTTCTCGATGTCGCCCAGCTCTCTGCTCCTGGCAGCAGCCGTCCTGCCTTGTACGCTCTGCTTCAAGCCCAGGGCCCAGCCCAGGAGTTCCTTCACCTTGTCCACATGCTCCTGCTTCTCCTCCTCCACGACTTTCTGCAAACAGAGGAGGGAGGAAGATAACCACGTCAAAGGGGTCCCAGATTTCTAAAGCCGGAGAGGCTCTCAGGAGCAGCGCCCGAGAGGTAACCTCAACACGGAGCAGCATCCTTGGGGGTGCTAGGAAATGAGCCCGCGCGTTCTGAGTAGAGTTCAGTTCCGTACAACACCCTTACCTCCTCCTCCTCCAGCCGCCGGAGAGCATCACTGATGTACTTCACGTGCTGCGTGGTTAACGTCACCAGGGCTGTATAGCGAGTCCGCAAATCCATGAACTGCAGAGGGAGAGAGGGGGAAACGGGGCGCATCAGTCACAAACGGCGGATCTTTACGTACTTTACAGTATATGACACGGATGCACCACCTCTCGCTTGGGAAGCCCCCCAGGCACCTCACGGACCCTGTACAGCAGCAAGGAAATGCAGCAAGTCTGACGGGGAGGGTTGTGGCCACACACGGCATGCTGCACAACACTGGAGTGAAGGGGAGACTCCGGTCACGGACACTGGGGCGGATGCTCAACTCTTACAAGAGGGCTACCGGGATCTTTAACATCCCCACGGAGCAGGCAGGACCTCCGGTCCCTAAAGGTCTCATCCCAAAGATCCACACACAGTAACGGCTGCATGGCGCTCCGGTTATTTACCTCGCAAGGCTGAAGGGCTGAGCTGACCCCGCTGGATTTGACCCAGGGGTTCCCAGGAGTCTAGGTATTTCATACCTGGTGCTTAGAGCACTAAGCCATCCTCTCTGGCTATTGGAAAAAACAGCGAGGGTGGAAACTTTATTTATGCAAGAGAGTTCAGCAGAAAGGAGCTCATTTCACACAGGCTGCTTGGCGGTTTGCTCGGCATCGAAGAACCCCCTGCACAATTTCTCCCTGACAAGGGCGGGCGGGCGGCTGCGCTCCTACCTCCTGCGTGATGGCGTCCGAGGACGAGAGCATGCGCCGGCGTTTCATGGGAGACTTCTGCTGCGACTCGACAAACGCCCTGTACGTCATGAGCTGCAACTCGTAGTCCTGCAAAAGCAACCAGGGGTGGAGAGACATGGAGCATGCGAGATGCGAGCTGTGCTGGGGCTGTTTTCTGCCCAGCCCGTCTTATTTAGGTGCAGGAGGGGACCCGTACCTTGACAGCAGCTGAGTATTGCTGGGAGAATTTCTGACACTGGTCCAGTTTGGCTTGATTTTTCTCGATTTCTGCAGCCAAAGCCTTCAACAAAATTCAAAGCAAAAATGGTTGTCAGGACAGCTGCCGTGGGTGCTGAGCTGAATTTCAGTCCCCATCCCTCCCCTTTTGGGTAAAGTCTTTATCCTCTTCAATTTTTTATGCAAAGCTCATCTTCACCTCAAGCTAAGCAGAATCTCTCTGCTTCCCAGACACCCAAATCAAGCCTGGAGCCTCTTCCCCACCGTTTCATATTTTCAAGCTCACAGACGAAAAGATTTTAGTAAAAGAAAAGAAAGAACACGGTCACTGCAGCGACCACACCACCGAGATGTCACGAGGTCCTGTCTTACCGTTTGCTGGCTCAGCTGCTCCGACAGCACCCGGCTGTCCTCCGCCTGCCCAGGCTTCATCAGCTCCTGCTGGACCGTGATCTCCTCGATCCACTGGATTAGGGCACTGTGGCACTGCCGGTAATCACTCAGCACCTCCTGGATGCTCTCCAGCTCCGCGTGGCTGAGAGAAGAACCAAGACAAATAAGAGGAGGGCAAAATGCCACCATAGGCTATAGGGATATCCCAGCTACCAGTGGGAATCCCGTCTGGAAAAAAATATTGCTGCTCACAAGGCTGACCCGAGCTCTCAGCTGAAGCATGAAAGGTTTCTCACCGGGTCTCAATCTGGGCGCAGACCCGCTGCCAGCGATCCCACAGCTGGCTTCCCTTCTCCTGGTAGCGCTCGAGGTCGATGCTGCGCTCTTGTCTCAGCCGGTACAGCTGCTCTCCCACCGCCTTTGCCTTTGCCATCTCCTCCTCCAACGTGGAGAAAACGGAGCTCTTGTCCTTCACTTCTCCAAGCCATTGCTGCAAAACCAGCAAGAGACAGCACCGGTTCAACGTCACGGAAAGCAAAAGGCATATTAAGTCAGAGATGCCCTCCTGCCCGGAGCTGACAAGCCGTTTATCCTCCCTCTCTCCTTAACCTGCAAAGAATTGGCTGATTACAGGAGGTGCAAAATGCAGGGAATCGTGTTCCCAGCTTGGAGCAAGTCAGATTGGTTCAGCCCCTGTCCTACAGCAACAGGACACGTAGCTGCCAAGATGCTCACACGTTTCAGCATGTGCCCTGCAAGAGAGAGCACAAGCCATAGCGGCTCCTTTACCTTTACAAAGCAATATGGGATCACGTAAGCAGCACAAAATCATCCCGGCAGCTATACCGAGGCAAGAAAAATGGCATACAGTGCAGATTCAGCAGAAAAAGGGAAGGACGCTGCTTGACAAACGCCAAAGCATTGGCTGGTTTCTGCCTGCCCAGCTTGGGAAGTGAACAGCACCAACCTGTAACGCCGCTCTGTGAGACTGAATAGCTGCCAGGTCAGCAGGGACTGCCTCCTCTTGGCTCAGCTTCACCTCATACCCTTTGACCAGAGACTCTGCCCCTTGGGTCTTACGAATAATAACATCAACTGTCTTCAACCTGGCAAATCAAACAGAGGCGGCACAATGACATCCAAAATTTCGCAGAGATCCTCTTGATCGCGAAGCTCTTTGCACCGTGTGCCGCAGAGGGATGGAGCTCAGTGCAAGGGGTGTTAGAGGGCCAGAAGAAAGGTCTTTAGCAGAATCAGGGAGATACAAAAAGGTGTTCAGGAACAGAGGCACATCCCAACTCACTTGTCCAAGTAGATGGAAGACAGCCCATACGTCTGGTCCATCTTGTTCACCACCAAGTCAAGTTCCGAACGCAAGTGGGGCGTGCTGGACCCTGTGGGCGCCTTGTCGAGGAAGCTGTAGCATCTCTCAGAAACGAACCGCAGCTCCGACTGCAGCCGCTGCAGATCCTCCTGCACGCGCTACGGGAAGAAAGGAAAGAAGGTGGAAGGAGAGCCCAAGCAGGCAGAGAACAAGCAGGACTGCCCTTGGCAAAGGAGATGGCTACGAAATGAAGCAGGGAGCCCATCTGGAGAGGTTTCCTGCTACTTTCTGTGCAGCGAGATCCTCTCAAACCCCACACAGCCACGCACCCACCACCCACACATTCACCCTGGAGAAGTTAAAAGCTATTTTTGGGGCACGCTAAAGACCAGCGGCCACCACCTCCCTCCCCTCCACATCTCACAGCAGCAGGACTGACCTCCTGCTCTGCAATGCGGATGGTGTTTTCTTGGATAGTATCACCATCTGCTCGGGCGCTGCTCAGGGACTGGATTCGGCTCACTAGCCTCTGCTCACACTCCTCCAGGCGCAGACGGATGTTCTTCAGCTCTGAGAGATACGTCCTGGCAACGGTCTCATCCTTGTCTTCTGCGAGTCACAGACAAACCAAAACAGCAGCTCAAACAACCCCGGCCAGTATCTGCCCCAAATGGGACCTGCTGGGAGCCCCGGAGCCACGTGCAGCATCGTGCTGACACCGAGTCACCGGGGTCTCTGCTTAGAGGGAGAGACAAGTTAATCAAATCAGCTCATTCAAACGCAGCTGAGAATGAGTCCAGCCACAGGGCAACTCGCATGACGAAGCCGGAGTCCCCAGTCTTAGTGGGACCCAGTCCTGCTGTGTCACACCAGGAGCCATCCGCTGCTCTGAACAGCGGGACTGTGACCGCCACATATATTTTCTTAAAGATTAAATGCAGGAAAAACTCCTTGCTCAGAATGTGTCCTGACTAATGACTAAACCCATCTCCAACAATATTAGGGTAAGAGGACTCAGCAGTTAAGCTGAAGCTGCAGAGCCAAGCCCTCTCTGCAGGAACATCGCTGGACAAAGGCCAAACACTTGAATGGATGGAGAAATAAGGAGAGCAGCTGCTCACACCATCAACCAGCTAGCTCAGAAAAAAAAAGAAAATGAAGCCACCCCATAAATCCTTTGTTTATGAGTCCCCACAGCTCCTGGTTAATCCATCAGCCCTTTGAAGCTCACCGTTCTCCATGGACTCCAGCAGCTGCCGGATGTGTTCCTTGGAAGACTCCACTTCCTCCTCCAGGCGCAGCCGGTCCGACACGGAGAAGAGCTCCGAGTCCCGGCTGTCCTGCAGGAAATCCTCGTAGTGCGCCTGGAGGCTCTTCATGGCTTGCTGGCACTCCCCTTGCGCTAAGGATCTGAGCTGCAAGTGGAAAAGCAGCACATCTAACCACCGGGAACAACTTCCTACACATCACCTGAAGCCACCCTCCCCAGCTTAATCACCTTTGTTTGCCAAGGGAGCATCTTCTCTTTAAAGGAGAAGAGGCAAGCTCCTCCACATCAGCCTCCTGCCTCCCTCCAGCCTTGCCCGCTCCCTAATGAAACGCTAAGGCCACAATCCCTTACGCTTATTACAGTTCAGCAGCAAACTGCTGATGCTCTTTTTATTGAGAAAAATTGCAATCATTTGGCACAGAACCCCCAAGCTCGGGTTTTCCCACTGTTCAAGGTGCAAAGACCCTGGACTTCCCCAACCTCGCAGTCTCTGGTCTTCCCTTTAACACTTCTTTTCCTCCGCAGCCACATGAAGAAGCCCGGACAGTGAGCAACGCAGCCCCGGAGCCAGGCAGAGAAGTTCCTACCCTACCTTTTCCATGCTGAAGCTTTGCACCAGGGCTATGTCCTTCCGCAGGTAGTTCCAGGAGATGAGGCTCTTCGTGTTCATGTGGAGCTGGTGCCAGAGAGCCATCACTTTCTGGTACAACTGTTCCACCCTGCAAGGGGAAGGAGCAGATCCCTCAGCCCTGGATCTCCCCAGCAGGCTCAGCCCTGACCCCGTTAATCCACCAGCCACCGCTGCCAGCCAGCAGCCCATCACGGCAGCGATCCCAGCCCGGCAGCGAGCGATGCTCCTGCAGTTCAGTGCCAGAGATCCCTGGAGGGATCCCTCCTCCCAAATCATCGTTTTCTCTTTTGCAAGCTACTGTAGCAGTTGCTGCGATGGAGTTTGCAGCAGGATAACCAGGAGGGATTCCTTCCCTCGCCCCGAATCAGCTCTGCCACCCACTCCTCTTCCTCCACCCCAGCTCCTCTCCCATTCCCACCCCAGATCTGTCCCCTTCTGTGCCACCAACCCCCTCCCCATCTCCCCCCCACTGCACCTCTGGGACTCCCCCGCAGCAGAGACCAGCAAGTCACCTGTTGGCCATCTCGATGGCCTCTTTGTTGGGCGGGGGGATCAGGAAGCAGACAGAGGGTACCATGGCCTCGTTCCCCGTGGGACTGATCACCTTCCACTTGGTCCTCTGGGAATTGTCCTCCAGCACGCACTCGTCGTTCCTGCAGATGGTGATCTGCAGCGGCACCAACACCAGCCGGCCCGTCAGAACGCGGCAGCAGGGCTGCAGGCGCCTGCCCTTGCTGCCAGCTCCCCTCCTGGGGGCGAGCCAGCTTCCACAAATATAGATATATGTATATTTTAATCGAGCAAAAGCCTGGTACAGGGCCAAGCAGTGCAATACGCTCACGTCTGGAGAGGAAGGGACAAGGAAGTTACACGGAGTTGGCTACCACCCACGTGCTTATTTGGCTGAGGCTGATGAAGCCCATCCTCCTTGGGGAAAAGGACTTTAGCTCCTGCCCAGAATAAATCTGAGACATGGAAATGTGCTCCAGGAAAAACAGCCGTGCGATTTCCCTCCTCCTGTCTTCCCACTCCGTTCCTGCTTTCCATTGATAGACACCACAGAGCTCATCCTAAACCATCACGGGCGTTGCTCCCCTGCCTCGTCCCTGCCTTCCCTTTCAACGTCACGCCGACACCCTTCCAGCCCTCACCTCGATCTGCCGATAGTCACAAACAGCCTTGATGGGGATCGTGCTCTTCACAAGGTGCTCCGGGTTCCTGGGCCGGAGCTGAACGATGGTTTTGGAGCGTCCCACCAGGCTGGCGACGGAGCTCTTCGACTGAATGAGCTGCTCCTTCTCGTCCTGGCAGAAGGAAGGATGAAGGCCGGGTTGCTCGAGGCCGGGGAGAGGAGGTCTCTCCCAGGCATCTCAGCACCCCCCACCCCAACGCTGGCCTGCAAGAGCTACGCTGGGATCTCAAGGGCTGAACAAACAGGTCAGGAGGATCCTGCTGCCCTCACGGGATGGGTCAGGAGATGGGATGGAAGGGAGAACGGACTTCAAGTCAGGGTGAGACCTCTCCACTACTACTCCCACTGCCCTGTAAAGCCGCATGCACGCCTCTGGCTCTTTCGCTGCTAGGACAAGAAAACATTTTCTTTCAAAAGGGAAAAAAAAGAGAACACAGCATACACCAAAATTAAAGTCCCCGGAGGTGTAAGGGGCCAAGAGCAGGACAAGCTCCAGCCCAAAGCTGGGGACGTTTAGTTGTCTGGAGGAGAGACCACAGAAGCATGCTCCCTTTTCTAAAGCAAAGGATGAAGGCATGTTTAAACCAATGGCTGGAATGAGGATACGATGAATTATGTGGATAAAACATCTCAGGAGAAGGGGCTAGTGGTGGAGTGATCGCACAGGTCTCTGGGTTTGGGTAGAAATTTGCCGTTTGGAGGAAGATGCTGGATAATTGACTCCCACAAGTCCCTGCTGGGTTCAGTGATGGGACAACCCGGGTGGGACTGGTGGCAAAGCTCCCCTGGAACAGCCTCCGGCACCGATGGAGACGTGTGCGGATCACGACACTGGCAGCTCATGTGATTAGTGGCAGCTCAGCCTGTTCTGGCTGCAAAAGTTTAAAAAAGATCCCAGAAAAATGTTCTCCCTCATGCTTGTATTCTCGGGGTCGGTTAGTGCGCTAACAACAGTGGAGGATAATTTAATGGTAAAAAAACACAAAAAAAAAAAAAAGAAAAGAATAAATGATTAAATAAACTACCTGTGCCTGTCCCAGGGAGCATGATTGGAAGAAATACAACTTTAACTTATTAGGTAAGAAAGAGTAATATATCTGAGCCCAGGGCAGCTGCCCCAGTCCTGAGATCGTGGCCACTCTCCGGCTGCCCGGACGAGCCTCTCCCACCCCAGACAGCGCCTGCCAGACTTCTGGTGTTGCAGGGCTTGCAAATACGGACCCCAGGAGCCAGGCTGGCTGCTCCGTGAGCTGGTAGGGCTGGAGGACAGACCAGGACAACCCTGAGACCATGACAGAGAGGATGGGACCTCCCAGGCCTCCAGGAGAGAAGACGGCGAGCCCTAGCCCAGCTGATGCACCCATCACGAACACCCAGTAACGGCATCCCAGCTTCACGGGGGACACGCTGGAAATCAGTGGTGTGCACTAAGAGCAAAGCCAAAGCAGCCACCTGCCTCCACACCCTTAAATGTCACCTCCTTCCACTTCCATCAGTGGCTCAGTGGTCAACACCCAGCCCAAATCCTCCCCCATCCCCGGTTTCAAACACCATCTGATGTTTTGTGCTTTGGGTTTTGTTTTTGGGTTGGTTTTTTTCAGGCCAATTCGGATAAGAAGATCACAGCACGATTGTCCATCATCTGCTCTCTGCTCCGCCACAGCTAAGCCAGGCCGCGTGTTCGGAGATAGCGCCGCCGAGCCCCCAAGCCCCTGTCCCCGCGCCCCGTCGGGCTGCCCTGGCTCTCCCGGCACCGGCACAGCGCGATGGATTAACATGGGATTTGGTCTGGATAAAGAGCAGGAGTTTCTCCGCGTCCCACCACGCTCCTAACGAGCAGAAACAGGAGCATCCTACGGGCTCTGCGCGACATCTCCGTCAGCAGAACGCGGCTCCACGCAGACCAGGGTGGCATGACGGGCCCCGATGGGGAAGAACCAGCTCACATGGCAAGCTATGAGTTTGCCGCCTGCGCTTCACCCCGACGACACAGAAAGACACTGGACGGTGCCTCTAAACAAAAGTGACCCATCGGCTGTTGTAACGACCGAGATCCGGCTACCGTCGGCGCAGGTGGGGTCACACAGAGCCTGCACCCCACGGCCACGTACAAACACATGCAGCAGCTCCAACAGAAAGCAGAACATTGACTGAGATGGGGAAACAAACCACGTTACATGAAACTGTGTCGCTGCGGGAATAAAATGAACCCAGTTTTCCCTGGAAAGCAAGAGGTGCCCCAAGCAATGCTGCTGGACCGGAGCAAGAAGGCCACCCATCGCCCGCCCAGGGTGGCGGGGATGTCGGAGAACCCACCATGGAGTCCTGCAGCAGGTCCTCCAGCCGCGTCAGGCTCGTGTTATGGTCGCAAGAATACTTCCTTTTGATGGAGTCCTGCAGGTTGCGCAGGTAGGTCTCTGACTCCCGGGCGTCGCTGAAGAACTGCAAAGGCAAAGAGGGTCATGGAAACCTGCACAAGTCCACCGCACAGTCAGCAGCACGCTGCAGGCAAGGGACCACCCCAACATCTCAACCAGCAGCTCCCGACGCTATCCTGCCCTTAGGGCTGCAAGGGCAGCGAGGATCCCACGTGGATGGCCAGAACTATGTGGAAGTTGATCCCGTTTGCCCTAGCGAGACATCCCCAGCGAGCAGCTAAGGAGAAAGCGATGATTCAGGAGCAAGCAGCCCCCATGAGCACTCAAATCCTTCCTTCCCTCTCCCCCGAAGCGGGGAGCAGCGTATGAAGCTCATGCAGCGGGATGCAGCGGATGGTGACCAGGGAAATTTGGGCTACCCCTCCCAAGTACCTGGAAATAGGCAGCGTTCTCCTTCACGTGCTGTTCCACGCACAGGCAGAGCTGCTTAATCCACTGCCACTGAGTCTGCACGGCAGCACTGTAGGCCTGAGAAACACACACCCCAAACAGCGATGAATAACGAGCATTTACCAGCCAGGAGGGTCACAGGAAGGACACAGCTGCGGCCGGCGGGATGTACATAAACGGGCAAGATCTGGCTGCAACCAGGAGGGTTTGGACACAGGCACGAAGAGCAGGAGACGGCAGACCCTGGACCAGTGATGCCGGGGGCTGCGGCAGGCACAGGTTTGCTTTCTCCCACCCCAGAGAGAAACACCAGGGAGAAACACGTCCCCGCAGCCCTTTGCTTCACCACCACGGTTTTCCTGCAAGCCTGGATAACTCCAAGGGAGCCGAAGCCATTCCCTGCATCACCTCGCTGCAGGAAAGGCTCCTGCTCTGTACGACTGTATCTGCGTCTTAATTTGAGGTGGGGATTATTTGGGAACAGCCTCGAGCTTCTCATTGCACTCCCCAGAATAAAACTCTACCACTGCACTGATGGTCTTCTGCCACCATAAAACACTTTATCAGCCCTGGCTGCCCCTAAGGGCACCATGGGGTGGGACAGCAAGTTTCCCAATCCCAGGTGAGAAAATTTGCTGCCAGCCGATTCTCAGGGCTCCTCCCGGCTCTCCACATGCCCGCTCACCTCTACGGTTTGCTTGGCCGGGTGGTTCTCCAGGGACAGCAGCTCGGCTGTGTCTTGGAGGGAGCGGAAGATGTCCTGCTTCTCTTCCAGCTCCGCTGTCAGCTCCTGCATGAAGGACACAAGCAAAGTCCAGATCGCAGCTATGGGGAGCAGCCTCACTCACACCATGTGTCCCACTAACAGAACCCGCAGCATGGAAGCGCTGCAGGAAATAACCAGTGGAGCTCAGGGAAACCAGCACGGCTCATGGGAGCACCACAGCCGATTCCCATCGGGATGCCTCCTGTGCACCAAACACATGGGGCAGGTGTAACACAGATACTGGAAACCTGCCCGGGGACCTCTTCAGACAGTGTGATTGTGGAAAGACAGCAATTTATTTATACTGCTTTAAAGAGGAATCAATTTTCCTCCTTAGCTCAGACTTTTTTTTCCCCCCCGCTAGTTAAAGATCCTTGAGTTCCAAAGAGTGCTAAAAAGACATCTTTTGATGCCTTTTCGATTGAAACTCAATTGAACAAACACTTGTTTGCACTTTCTGCTCTAGGGCGAACTCTTCCGTCAGCTGCACTCATGAGCTACAAGCTCAGTGACTCGGGAGGGAGCATCCAACCTCTGGGGACTTCAGGTCTGTTGGTGGCTGAAGGTCCCACAGCAGATCAAAAGCAGCACCAGCGCAACCAGGAGAGCACCCATCCCACCAGGGTCACTCACCGAGAAGTAGTTTTTCTTGGCTGCAATGTTAGGGTTGTTGTCGCTCCAGTCGTAGGCCAGTTCCTCCTCCTCCTTCTCATTCAGCCAGATCAGCTCAGCAGTGGCCCGAGACACAAACCCGTGCAAGCTCTGGAGGTGTCTCAGCCGGAAGCCCGAGGTTTCCTGAACACAACGAAGCGTAATTCCTCTTCCCTGCTCTGAAGGCGACCGGTTTCCTCCCTCCTCCCCAGCCTCGGAGCAGGGATGGACCCCAGGCTCCCCAGGCAGTGCTATCAGCCCACTCACCATCAGCTTGCAGTACTGCGTCTCCAGCTTGCCAAGCGTCTCTGTGTAGCTAGCGCGGAAATTCTGAGACATTTTACCCTGAAGGATGAAAAATGCTCCTGTTACCCGACACGGGACGGCATCGCTTGAAACCCCACCTCCCAATCTTTCTCCCCAGCTTTGCGGGAGCAAAAGGAGGCGCAGAGGATGGCTCAGGGCAGCAGCCTCTTGCACCAACCCAGCATCAATTTAGAAGCTCCGTCCTTAAAAAATACCTCTGCTCTAGGCACACACACAAGAGCCGATCCTGATGCCCCCACCTTCCCGCACACGTTGTGCCACGTACTGTGTCCCCCAGCCCGTGCCACCGTACCTCGTACATCCGGGCCTCCTTTACGCTGGAGCCCAGGTCCTCCACGCTGGTGTGGACGTGCCGCTGGGTCTCCAGCTGGGTTTCCACGCTCGGCAGGTCGCTCCCCCACTCTGCTCGCTCCAGTCTCATCTGAAACAGGTCAAGTCAGCATTCCTCATCTGCAGGAGCATATCTCAAAAGGACACGAGGGCAAGGAAACCTCCCAGGTCACTCAAGAGGGAACAAACACCACGCCAGTCCTGGTAGGAGGTCCTAAGCCAGTGCTCCAACACTGAATGATTCCTGGGACAGCCTACACAAGCTTCACACCCACATAAGACCAAAGGACTGACTGCATCAGTACAGATTTGCTTCCAGCTTTGAAAGAATCTTCTGATACCCACTGATCAGCAGGATCATGAGAGAGAAAACCAACTCAAGACAAAAGCGTCGGTGTTCTCCAGAAACTTTGAACCATCAAAGCAATTATTCACAGATAACGGCAGGAAAAAGCCCAGACCAGCTTCCTACCTTCCCGCATCAGCACGAGCGGAGGCAGGTAATTTGGCCCAGAGAGCCAGCACTCACCTGCATTTCCTCCACCCATGCCAGCAGCTCGTACACGAACCGGAGGCTGCCTTCGTCTTCGGAAGAGGAGATGGCCACCAGCTCTGTCCTGGTCATGGGCTTCCGGAACCAGGAGGCAGAGGAGGTGTGCAGCCCTTTCGTCAGGGATTCGCCCTTCAAGTGCGTCGTGCTCAGCGTGGAAGTGGGCACCAGCTCCAGGGTGGAGAAGTGGCCTTTCCTGTACAGGTTAGTGCATTCCAGCCTCAGCGTCACCAGCTCGTCTTGCAGCCGCATGATCCTGGAAGAGCAAGCAAGGCACGGGTAAGGAGATGCACGCACACTCCCTCCTTCCCCTCAACAGAGCAGAGGAGCCCCGTGCATCAGCCCCTGACCACGTTTCTCCATCCACAGACCATCTCAGACACGGCCTCTCTCACCTGAACACCAGCTCCTCCAGCTGGTAGTAATTCTCATCCCGAAGGATCTGCACATCCACCTGTAGCTGGCGGATGAGCCCCTCGCACTCCTGCAGATATACGACCACGTCGGATTCATACTGCACCGGCTGGCCCGACTCCAGGTGAGCAGCATCCTGCACCGAGAGAGAGGAGACTGAGGGCTGGGTCCCCTCAGCCCGGGCACGTGGGCAGAGGGAACACGAGAGCAGCCCAGCATCAACTTTAAGACCGAAAAGACCTTTTGATCCACAAGCTTGACTTGAGCAGAAGAACACGAGTTCATCACTCACACCACACCCAGGACATCCCCTTTAGAAAAGCTCCTGCAGGTGATCTGAAAGCTTCTAGTGACAGATGGGCTGCCACGGTTAGTCCCCTGTGCATCTCATTTCTTACTTGGGTTTAACCATTTTTAGCTCCCAACCCTTACAGCTCTTTCTCCCAGAACAAAACACCCCTCTTCAGAAACCTACTCCCTACCCAGCTAGCCACAGTCTGCAACTGAGTCCTTTTCTGCCAGTCTTTTAGACAAATAAAACAGATTTTGGTGGTTTTAAGCCTCATTATACAACAAGCTTTCCCAGAACTGCAGTTCTCCTCCGAGCCAGCACCTCTGCAGATGTCCAGCCTCGCTAGCTGCACCCCCAGAGGCAGCCTGCTGCACGGCGAGGCCGTTCCCCTGCCCCCCTGTCCCCAAGGTCCTCGTGCCATAGATCACCAGGTATCCACCACCACCCCTATGGCCCCTCTGGGATAGGCTCAACGTCAGAAGAGAGAGGAAAGCTGTCCAGGGGAACCCACCACCCCACGCAGAAGAGAAGGGAAGAGAGATGGGCATAAAAGAAGAGGCAGGAAAACAAAAAAATAAATAAAAAAATTAGGAGGGGGGAAATGACACCCCCCACTCACAGCCTGCAGCGTGTTCTTCGCGAGAGTAAGTTTTTCTTCACAGCTCAGAGCACCATTCTGGATTTTGTTAGCGATTTGTAGCAGCAATTCCAGCCTGCGATGACAGAGGGAAAGAGAAGGAGAGAGAGGCTTTGGGATGTCCCTCCAGTCAGGGGAGCCCGGGATGTCCCCGCAGGGGACTCTGCCTGCCGCGGGCAGAGCACTGACCTCTCCACCGCCGGCCGCAGGAGCTTCTCGCGCTCCAGCATCTCTATGATAAGCTTGCCCCACTCCTCCTCCACGTCGTTGGGGTGGTACCCCTGGGGCAACTTGATGCGCCCAAATTCAATCCATACCTGGGGAAAACATCAACAGAATGGCATTTCCTACCTCCTCGAGCTGGCTAGAGAGAGATTACAGCAAGGAAAGTGGGGCTATAAGGCAACAGCTCTGCCTCCGCTCCTGCAGCGTGCTGCTTGCTCCGTCATTTACCCTGAGGGTTATTTCCACTTCTCCATTCCAAAATAAACCTAAACTGAGCACACTTTAGTCTTGCTAAAAGCACAACACTCCCACCTACAAGCCTCTGGGTAGCCACGATGATATTTACCTCTAACAGTTTGTAGAGCTCCTCTATCCTTCCTTTTTCCTGCTCTTTCGCTGGGATTTCAGTTTCTTTGAAGTGTATGTACTGGTTATAAAGTGCCTGGGATGAGAAAGGCTCATCAGAAACCACCCTGGGGAATGCCACCACCCAGCTCTCGGTGCTAAGCAGATGGACCTCGTCCAGGACCTACCTTTAGCTCTACAGGGTTCTGGGGGAAGGATTTATCTGACATGAGTATCGTGTGCTGTTTGATCCACGAGATGAGGGACTCCACACGGCTCTGGTACTCCAGCCACCTCGAATCCACCTCCTGCGGGGCGAGAGCACCCTTGCAGAGCACTGCCGGCGGGCAGGTCTCCGTGGGGGAGAGGCAGAGCCTGGCCCTGCCGAGCAGAGCATGGAAGGAACCGAGGTGCCACGGTCACAGCTACGGGGTGGATCATTCGCCTGTGCCCTGCTGTGATGCCACCCCAGGTACAGGAAGGAGGAGGAGGAGGAGGATCTTCCTTGCAAGCTGCTCGCTGGAAGCCAGCTCAGCTTTCCCATGAGCTCAAAACCCGTGGCAGAACCTACAGAGCCTGGAGAAAGCCGTGGCCATACAGGCACACCAGCAGTTCACAGGGCAGACACGCTAATGGGGAAGCTCCTGCCCCCCCCCGAGCCTTTTCCACCTGTCGGCCATCTGCTCCGGTGGACGGGGAACCTCCAAACCCTTCCCGCAACAACCAGCTGCCTCCCAAATCCCTGTCCCAGCCTCCCAACCCACAGCGACGCTTACGACAGCGCTGATTCCTTCTCCTCCCTCGGGGACTTTGGGAAAGGCATCGTAGATTGAAGACACGTAAGTTATCACAGATTTCTCGTCTGGAGAGGGGACGTCCACGTCTAACAAGGGGGAAGCAGAAAGACAGTGAGGAACGGGAGCGGGCAGAGGTGTTGGCATCTCCCCGCACCAGCCGCTTCCCCCGGCCGCCCACCTTCGGCATCCAGCAGCCGCGTGACCCCCAGCCGCTCGGCGATCTCGAAGGCCTGCTCCAGGTTCTCCCGGTTACTCTGGATCTGCACCCTTTCCATGTCCACCAGATCTGGCCTGCAAGACACGCACCGGAGTCACAATGTTGGCAAACAGCGCAAGGTGCCCAGGGCAGAGCATCCCGGACGGGCACCACCGCCCCAGGTGGCTCCCGAGGGCTCATCCGAGCCCCTGCCCCACGCTGGTGGCTTTCCGAGGGGACCTGGCCTGCAGCACCTCCCCGGCTCATCCCCTTTGGGAAGGGGACGTTCAGCCCGTGAAGGAAAACCTCTCGTGCTCCTCTGGGACCTGCCCGAGGAGCAGCTCCACCAGCACCCGCTGTGTACCCAGCGTGCCGGGCTGGGACTGCGAGCCCTCCCTGGCAGGAGGTGCACGGAACAGCCCCAAAGCGGGGTGGTTACACCCCTCCGGAGGACGTGGGCAGAGTGCTTTGCCCGCAGCAGAGCGGAGGGGAGGCAGCAGGCGCGGGCGCTGCCGGCCCTGCGCCGGGAGGAAACACCAAGCGACAGAACGACGCCGTCAAACCGCAGCGCAAACGAGGACGGCGGAGCCAGGAACATCCCAGCCTCTGCGCATCACGCCGTGCCGGGGAGGTCTGCTGCCCACCCCGCACCCCGTCTCCTGCCTGCCCCTGCCTGCAGGAACCTCGCGTGTCCTTCCCTGCTAAAACCCTGCCCGCTCCTCCCGGCCGCGAGCGCAGAGCAGCGCGGGAAGGCAGCGCTATTTCCAGCTACCAGGAGGTGCTTTCTCACGGGGCCTTTGCTGTTCTGCTCCAGGCACTCAAAGCCGTGCCAAGTCCTCTTGACCAAGCAGCCAAGGGAGAAGCAAACGGAAGGTGTGCAGGGCTGTGCTGTCTCTCAAGGAACTGCGAGAGGTTTAATTGCTGCTCGGAAGAGCTCCGAGGCCCTTGGATGGAAGCGTGGATGGAAGTGCTGCTATGCATGGAGAGCAGAATGGGCAGCAGTAACACGTAAAAAATGGGCAGCAGTAACACGTAAAACACTGCGGCACTCCCACACTCCAGAGTTTAAAAGCTTTGCTTTTTTGCCTCTCTCCCCAGCCTCACTCAAGATGTTTTTTCTCGCAGCCTGATGTATTTGTTGCTCTTTCCAAGCATCCACCCCCACCCTACCTGGCAGAAGAGATGATTTCCAGGTAAAAGAGACATTGCTCCCTGCAAGTCTCACCTAAATCCCCAAGCACAGACCATCACCAACTGCAGCAGTGGGCAGGGACCCCCAGGAGGTCCCCAGCCCTCCCTCCCACCCAGACGACGCTCTCCGCTGCCCCTTCCTGCCTACCTGTATCTGTGGATGAGCGCGTTGAACATCTTTCCATCGCTCCAGCATGATGAGAAGTTGGTGCACTTCACGCCGATGTAACCCGCCGTCACCTTCTGTGTCCACAGAAGCAGCTTCTCCTTGGCCGACATATCCCCCGACTCCCCGCTGATGTAGATGTCGGAGATCTGTAAGGAAGCGGCACAGCCGTGGGATGACGCGGGAAGAGGAAAGGCTCCACCAGGCACGTCCAGTTTCTATGAACTTGCCCGAGACCTGGCAGCTGCCAAGAAGGGCAGGAGGAAACTCCTGGTCACCACGGGGGAGAGGAGACCCCACAGCCAACAACCTCGGGAATGGACCACCGGACCTGCGGGAAAGCGCTGGGGTGCCGAGGTGCGGCATGGACTGGGCAGACTGGAGATCCAGGCAGGCGAGGGAGGCACAGCCGTTTGCCAACCCCATTTCACAGGGGCACGAGGCCCGGCCCAGCCCTGCCGGCACGGGAGCCCCCCACCGCCGGACCCCGGCTTCCTACCACCACCGAGCTGACCGGAGCCGCTCCTCCGCCCAGGCTCCGCTCTCCGGCGCGGCTGCTGCCACACGTGCTCCCGGCACACCGGAGAGCAGCGCCGCGCAGCCGGCAGCCCGCGGCACGCCCCGGCACGTTGCACCGGCACCGTCCCCCGCAGCCAGGGCTCGGGGCGCAGCTCGCCGGGAATGCAACGCCCTGGCGAGACGGGGGCCCAGGCGGGTCCCTTCCCGCCCCGAACACGCTGTGCCAACGGCAATGCTGGTGCACCCTCCCGTACAAACCCGCTCCACTGCCCGCTCCTGCCCAGCACCCACCGCGAGGAGCCCCAGCCCCCTCGGACAGCCGGGGCTTGCGCAGGAACGGTCGGCCCCGTCCAGCAGCACCCGCGGCTGGGCAGCGAGGGAGCACCCAAGAGGGGACCGCCGACGCCATCCCTCGCCGGGGCTGCTGGCGGGGTGGGGGATGCTCCACCTGGAGCATCACATTGTAAAAAAAAAAAAGCAAAACAAAAAAAACACAAACAAAAAAAAACAACTTAAGGAGTGGGAAACAGTGCTCGGAAGTGCTGTTTGAGAAGACATGTGGGGCAGAGGTCTCTCCTTGACCTCCAGCCAGCGGAGCCGCTTAGAGCGAGGCCACCAGCTCCATCCCAGGGGAAAAAACAAGGACGGGGAGAAGGCTGTCGTGTCCCCCCTCTGCCTCGCCGTGCCTGGAGAGGCAGGTGCGGGGGGTGCTGGTGGCAGGGGTGCCGTGACCCACTTCCCCAACAAAAGGGACCGACAGTCACAGACCCCTCTTAGACAGACGCACGGGACTGGCTGCAAATCCCAGACTTGCACGTGACGAAACGCACGTGTCTCCGCATGCCAGCATATTTCTGATTGGCACGGCTTCCTCCTCGCCCATCCTCCCCCCAGCTCCCCAATTAGTACAATTACCTCCCCTTAATTAAGGGGCAGACAAAGGGGAAGATGTGAGCCTCCCGTATTTTCCGGGGCGCCTGTGGAAAGGCAACGCGGGCTGTTTGCTCGCTGGATTCCTCCTCCCGGCACTGCGGGGAGAAGGTGTGCCAGGACCCAGCCCCACCCGCCGCCCCCCCTGAGCCCCCTCCGCCCTGAAAACACCCAGTTGCTTTATTCCCCCCCAAAATACACCCGGTTGGGTGCTGGCATTGCACGGGTGCCGGCTGCCAGAGATCCCTTTGCAGGCAGGAGGCAGGGACCTGCGGGATTAGCCGCCTCTCCCGCTGGCGGGGAGGATGCTGCCGAGGCACGGCACGGCACGGCGAGCAGCGGTGTAATTGGTATGCTGCAGCTCACCTCCCTCTCCCGAGCCTGATACTCTCATCACACACAAAACTGCTCTTTGTCAGCCGCGGCCACACCGCCGGCGCTGCCTTTAACTCCTCCAGCCCCGGGGCCAGGTTTCCTTAGGGATGCTGGGACCTGGCACCCGGCGGCAGAGCCAGGATGGATAGGGCGATGCGCTGGGCGAGCAGCAGGATGGGACCCTCCATGCCTGCAGGGAGCAGGGAGGGACCCACAAACCTCCGCCTGCCCAGCACCCCCTTATTGATTACCCTGCAGCTCTTAATTAAGAGCAGAATTAAATCTTCTGCGAACCCACCCATCGGCTGTGCCTCATCTGGGCTCCCCAGTGCCGCTGCCCATCGGCGAGCTCCTCGCGGCACCCAGCTCAGATAAATCCTTTATTTTTAATCATTCACACAGCACTGGGGTTCTCCAACCGCTGGGCCTTTCCCCGAGGGCATCCTTGCAGGAGACCCTCCTAGAGATGCGCCTACGGAGGTGCAGGATGTGGCACCAGCTCCACCCTCCTTTCTTCACATGTCTGTATCAGGACAAAGATTTAGGGAGGGACTGGCGAGAAGAGAGAGCGGAAACTCGCGGGACCCGGGGCCAGCCCCTTCCAAACCCTTCCAACATCAGCCTCGCGCATCAAGCAACCGGTGGCAGGACGCTGAAGGCCGGATGGTGGCTGTGACACCGGTCCCAACCCGGCAGAGGTACCGGGGGACGCAGCCCCTTTCCTGCCCCTCCAACCACGCGCCCGTCCTGGGGCGTGCAGAGCTTGGCCAAACCCAAGGGCGCCTTCAGCCTGCCCTGTCACCCCCTAAAAACAACCTCCAAACAGCAACAACGGGCTCCAAAACACAGCATCGTCCCCTCCTCTTCCTCTCAGAGGCCCCTCGGAGCAGGCAGAGCCCCCGCACCTCCACATTCACCCGCTGCCGCCCACGTGGGAGCTGAGCGCGGCCAGGAAGGGGACACCCCAAACTCGCACCCGACCCAGCAGCCCTGAGGGCATGTGTGCCACCGGCGACAGCCAGCGCGCTGCCGACACCAACGCAACAGCACCGAGAACCCGTGTGACCGGCTGCACCCACCGGCTCCGGCGAGAGCCGTGCCAGGAGCGGAGGACAGGACGGGTCGGTCCCCGGGGGATGCTTTCCCGGTGAGATGCTTGCAGAGGAAAAGGCTTCGGGAGCTTTCTGCACCAGAGTCCTCCCGCCCGCGCTCAGCACGAGGTCGCACCTCGCCGCGATGGCCATCCCCAGGGACCACCAGGATCTGGGGTCTACTGAAGCAGGTCCCCCCACCCCGCTCCAAAAAGGAGCAGACACTGACCATTCCTCCGGCCGTCCCCGAGCTCCCCCTCCGAGCCCGGCCCTCTGCAGCCAGCCTGCAGCCACCTTCAGAGGGAGACGCCGTGGTCCCACCAGCTCCAGCGCCCTTGGCTGGCCGGCGTGCCGGGTCGCTGCCGTACCCCGAGGAGCTCCGGGCCGCACCACCACTGCGTCCGCTGAAGGAGGACGGGCTGCGAGAGGCCGGCACTCCATGCCCATCTGCTTCCCCGGCCCGAGACGATGGCAACCCTGAGGTTCTCCCCACGCTGGGGTTTTCTAGCTGATCCACCATGGGGGATGGCGTAGACAACTCCGAAACAGTGCCCAGCTCTGCTGCGGAGGAACAGGTCCACGCGGCGCTGGAGCTGGGATCATTGCTGCCTCGTCTCCCCCAGGCACCCAGGGCGCTGCCGGCCCCCGGCTCCCGGCTCTTCGCTGGCTCCTCGCCGGACACGGTGCTCGCCGGGGACAGGAGCCCCTCCGCACGGCCATCGGTCCCCCCACGCAGGGGTAGCAGCACGGCCCGGCGGCTGCCCACACCGCTCCTCTGCAGCTCGACCAGCCGGCTCACCGCCTTCTCGCAGTCCTTCTCGGCCGGGTTCTCCAGCAAGCGGGCGATGACGGTGGTGCCTTCCTCCGGGGAAACCTCCGCCGCACCCGGCTGCCGCGGCTCCAGCACCAGGCGAGCTTTCTGCACCTCCCCCTGAAACCGCTCCTTCACCTGCACGATGAGCCCGGGGTGCAGGGCCACCGGGTTGGGGTCCCCCCCGCGACACCGGCTCCCGGCAGGCTCCTCTCCTCCCTCCTGCCGGGGGGCTGCCTTCATCTTTGGTGCCTCCTCATCCTCAGCAACCTCCAGGGCCGGGGGCTCCTCCTGGGGGGCTGCCTCCGGCATCGCTCTCCTCTTCCCCCTCCGCCTCCGTTTAAACCGGACCCTTTTTTTGGGAGACAGCGGTGCCTTTCCCGCAGCTTTTTCTTTCGGTGCTTTAACGCAGCCCAGAGAATTCCCCATCTCCTCCTCCTCCTCAGTGCCGGCAGTAACGCAGCTAAGCGAGTCGCCGGCTCCCAAATAAATCCCGAGCCGGGCTTCATCGGATCAAAGGCACGCCGTACACCGTGCTGCGGGCTGCCCCCCACCGCCGCTCCCTCCCGCCAGCCCTGCCGCCGCCGCCGCCGCTCCAGACAGCCATCTTACAGCCTGGGCGCTGCGAGAAGACAAATTCAAAGCATCTCACTGCAGTTCAGAAATCACTTGACCTAAAAGCAGAGGGAGCGGGGATTGGCTGCGGCATCGTTCTCTCCAAATATGAGGTAATTGGAGCACGGCCCTCGCCAACACAAACAGAGAGCAGGAATCAGGCAGCGGAGTGGGGAGGGGGAGCGGGAGAGGCTGGGGAGGGGGGGGGATAAAAAACACAAAACCCAGGGAAGGTTGGCAAAGGTAGCATAAAGGAAGGGGTGGGAGAGAAACGGGGAAAAAAAAAAAAGCAGGGAGGAGTCAGAGCAGCTCTGCCTGCACGTCAACGGGGACGCGGAGCCGCTGCGCCGGCTCCCGCAGGGGTGTTTCTCTCCAATTCCAGAGGTTTGCTCCTTAATTCTTAATGCCGAGAGCCCCAAGAGACCGGCACCCTCCTGCCAGGCTCACCTGGCTCGGAGCACGGAGGGGCAGCCCGAGGTGCCCTGGGGAGCCGGCATCGCTTCAGGGAGCCGCGGTCGCAGGGTCCCGACAGGCTACGACAGCACCGATGCTCCCGTCCCAGCCCGGCCCCATGTCCTGCCTCTCTCCTGCAGCTCCTGCCCCAAACGCCGCCGAGGGCAGGGGTTCGAGGAGCAGGCAGCACCCCGACTCCTCTCGCCAGCTCGAAGGGACCAGAGCAGGGTAACACATGCCAAAAGCAGGGATGAGAAAACAGGGAGCAGGGGGCACTGGCCCACCCCGAACCGCTCCTCAGGGCTCTCCCAGCCGCCTGTCCCCCCCCGGGCAGCGGCACTGGGACATGGGAGATTAAGAGGTTCACAATGGAGCTACAACCCCAGAAAAAATCCCGTTAGCGCAGGCGGGGAGAGGACGCGCAGGCTCGCCGGCACCAGCCCAGCTCCCCGGGGGGGCCCCCCCCAGTCACCAGCCCTGTCCCCCACGGCAGGGTGGCAGCGTCCCCTCCCAGTTGGATGTGGAGGGGACCCAGGAGCTCCTGCGTGGGCTCTGCCGACCCCTCTCCGGTCCCCTGCAGCAGAGCATGCACCAGGGCAGGGCCACCCCGAGGACAGCGGGGACAGGATGCCACCAGCCAGGGCCCCACCGGAGATGACGGTGACTCATCAGCATCCAGACCCTGCTCGACCCCGGCTGCTTCCCAGGGCCGAAACACCAGCAGAGCGCTTCGTCAGCAGCCTTACACCCAATTTATTCCCATGCTCCCCCCAAAAAAGCCTCTTCCCGAGGAATACAGGTCGGGAGGGGCCAGCACGGCCGCGCTGGCACGGGGCACACGCGTGGCTCAGGCGAGGCGGCAGCTCCCCAGGGCATCGCCCACTCATCCTCCAAAAATGAAAAGCTTCCTTCCGAGGCCTCAAAGCCAGCGTTAGTCTCGTCTGAGAGATGCCAGCAGGGATACGGCAGGGAGCCGGGACACAACAGCTCCCAGGGGCTTGGTCCCGCGGCGGTGACGGCCCCGGAGCTAATGCCACATCGCTAATGAGCTGCTGGCAGCAGCACTGCTGAGCAAGCCCCACGTGCCAAGGCAGTGGTGGCATTAGGGGCCACACATCATCCCCCCGAGGGCATCAAAGCTAGAACCGGATAATTTGAGGCTATTAAAGAGCCCAGACCCTGTTTTGCAAGAGCATCTATAGCACATGATTGCTGGAGACGGTCCCCAGCACCCCGGCTGGGTTAGAGAGCTTCTCCCATCCCTATCCTGAACCGCTGTCACACAGCTGACATTTTCCATCCCAACAAAAGATCCCGTGGCTGCACCGACCACCCAAAGGGCCGGGAGCACCTCGGGATAACAGCCCCGCGCGGGTTGTCCCCCCCGCCTGTCCCCCACGCAGCCTCCTCCAAATTTGCTCTTCTCCTCCAGAGACTCAGCTGAGCAAACAGCTACTGCCAACAACCCCGGTGCCAACCGGGAGGCCACCGCACACAACCCATCATTAATGATTTCATTATGTAAATGATGAGAAAAGGACATTGCTATTCTCCGACACTGGTCTCCATGACACTGCAATGTGTGGCGATCCTCTGGCCCGATCCGTGTGCCGGCATCGCCACAAAACACGCGCACGCAGAGCGAGATGCCAGCGCCCTGGGGAGACAACGTGCTCCCGCCGTCCGCCCCGTGTCCTTCAGCAAGAAGCTCTTGTGACCTACCTGGAAATGGAGGATGATCGTCCATATGAGCCCCAGGGTGAGCTTGGGGTTGCCGTCCGTAATGTCATCGTTGCGAATGTTCACCAGTTTCACCTGAAAGGAAGCAACAGGGTCAAAGCTCCCCACCAGCCTCCCCCACAGAGCGTGGGGGGACGTGTCCCTGACCACGCTGTCCCCAAGGCCGCCCCAGGGCCACCCCAAGCACTCCAGCGAGAAGCAGACACGCAAGACCCCAGTGCTGCCCGAAGAGGCAGCGAGGCCACTCCGTGCCCCTGCTCAGGAAGGGGGAAGGAAGGATTTTTCACGTCTCCAGCACTCTGTCTAGAAGTGCTTTCCCAGCACTTACCGGCTTTATTTCAGCTCACATGGAGAAGTGCCTCGTCCCCAAAGCCCTGAGCACTAGTGCATAATTTAATAGCTACAGACCACAGAGCATGGTTAAAAGGGGATGGCCGAGCTTTATTAACTCCCTCCTGGGTTCAAAACCAAGCTGCTAATCAATCAGCCCTAACAAAGGCAGAAGCGCCAGCGCTGCCCTCGCTGAGGGTCCTTCCCCAGCACCCACCGAAAGCCCCTGTCCTGGCAGGCTCCGGCCCCACGCAGTCCCAGAGCTGCTCCCTCCCGGCTGCTTTGCTCTAAGGATGGTTTAAACGCCTGTGCAGTCCCTGAACCCCATGGAGATGCCTGCAGCACCGGCAGCACCAGCCTCGGCGCTTCCAGCAGATGCAAACCGGAGCGGTGCTGCCTGGCTCCTGCTCCTGCACTTCTGCTGCCACGTGCTTTGGGCTCTTCTCCCTCGGCGGGCTCCCCACAGGGGTGTCCCCGCTCCCCAACACTCAATGGGACCCCACAATCTCTAGCAGGAGCATCTGGGATAAGACGTCCCAGCAAGGCTGCTGTCACCAGGCCATCACGCTTCAAAGGAAAAAGCTGTTTCATCCAAGTAGAGGAACAAGCTCCCAAGAGCCCCCGGCAAAATGTCTCCATCAAGGGGCTGGGGAGGAGGAGGGGATGGGCTGGAAGCGGCTCACCCTCCCCGGAGTGGGGTATGTGCTCAAATGTATTCAGTGCCCTCAGGCCAGCAGAGAGAGAAAAATATCTGCTTCAGCATGAAGCGGTACAATTTATCATCGTCCCGGCGTATCTGAGGGGCATCGCGGCGGGGAGACCTGACCCAACAGGCGGAACAGGACACCCGGCCCCGGGGCTGCGGGGGTTTCACCTGCAGAGCCAACAAGTCTCGGGATGCATCCCACTGCTCCAGGCGGGATCTGCCCGGGGGTGTGAAGGATGCCTGGTCTTTGCCAGCTGCAGAGGCACCGTGGGGCCAGCACCTCCCAAAAGCTCAGCGGAGGGAACCTGCCCTCGGGAAGCCGAAGGGCGATGCTGCCCAGGGGCAGCACAGGAGGACGATACGTCCGAGCTGCCGTCCGGAGGGGTGACACTGCCAAAAGCAGCACCCAGATGGGCCAGCGTCGAGGACATGGCTGCGTGGGGCCGAGCAGGAGCCAGCTGCCCCATCGCCCCCGAAGCTGGTGGGAAGGCACGGACATGCCGCAGCCGCCCATCCCCACCGCCGGAATCTTCCGGGGAGCCCTGGGTGAGGCTTTCGGGGCGCAGAAGTGACTGTCTGTGACATTTGCAAACCCCTTCCCAGAAGTGGAGTCTGACCCTTCATTTTGATACTAGTTTTTGTGCCGCGTGGGCGGTTCTGAGAGCACACAACGCCCACGGGGGAAAGTCCCTTGACAGCCATCCTCAACCAGCACCAGCACCGCGGGGACGGGCACACCCCAGCACAGGCTGACGCTGCTTCTCGACGCCCTTCCCGAGCCCCGACCAGGAGGAAGAACCGCAAATCACCCGGCTCTGCTTCTGGATGAGCCTAAATCAGCCCTTACCTGTCGCTGCTTCAGGAAATCCAGGGCGATCTGCACGTTCTGCAGCCGGTGGAAACGCATCCGCCCCTTCTCACGCGGCTGCAAGAGAGAGGCGGCAGCTTCAGGTCAGGCTCGCGGGGCCGGGCCGGCAGCACCCCGCATGCACAGCCGCCCCCCGCATGCCCCCGGGAGCCGCTCGCGGCGGCCCCCCACGCTCAGCGTGCTTGTGTGACCCCCCCGTGCACTCCACGCACCCTGCTCTGTCTTGCTCTGGAGGCAAATAAAGTCATCGCTACGCACGATCCTGCTGACAGAGGGCAAAAAGCCCACGGTGGGGCACGGAGGTGGGAAGACCCTGAGATCTCGACCTCCTCTAAGTGCCACGAGACCCCAAGGGTCCGCATCCAGGCTCTGAGCCGGGCACTGCACGGCTGCCGGCAGCAGGCAGGACTGGCTCAGCCTCTAGATCCCCGGGCAGGATCTCACCCATCAGCCGGACAAGCTGGGAAGAGGGCTCAGCAAAGAGAGGTTTACCCCGGCGGGTACAAAGTCCGACCCGTCCAGGTGGAAGCAGAGCAGGTCTGCTCCGCAGCAGGACGTGAGGACCCGGGCAGGGACCGGCCGCGGGTCCCCACTGATGGCAGAGAAACCCCAACCTCAGCATCAGCCCCTGCAGACCCCGCTCGGCTCCTCCAGGTACCATCTCTGAACCCCCGGGGAGGGGAGAAATGAGATGCCCTGGGCTGTGCTCATCGCCGCTGCTGCAGGCGGGGGATTGTCCGAAGCTCCCGGCGGTTGAGCCGTGGCCAGGGGCAGGGTATGGGATGCTGGTCCTGCTTTGAATCAGCAGGAGGGCGAGGATCGACGCCCAAATCCTGATCCCAGCCTCAAGATGAGGCGTCGCCAGGATGCTCTGAACTGCTAGGACACCTCGAGTCCTCTGAGTCACCTTCCTCCCCCAGGCTGAAGGGGAAGAGCTGTCCCTGCAAGGGGAACATCTCCAGGAAGGTGCTACAGCCCCAGCTCCTCCTGCGCTGCTCCAGGAGGGAGGCGACCCCATGCGCAAGGGAATCGTCACCCAGAGCCAAGGGGCTGGAAAACACACCTTCTCTCACACTTCAGCAAGGTTTTGGGGTCCGGCCCCTTTGGGGTAACCCTCGGCTGGGGCCGGGCTGTGCTCACTCCCACCTCCACTCGCATGCACGGGGTTGCCGGTCGCACCCCGGACCCCACAGTGGCACCAGCCCCCCCGAGAAGGTGCCTGTGCCCGGAGCCTGTTCATGCAGTGCGAGGTGAGCAGCCGTCAGAGCGGCCCCCCGAGGGCCGAGCAGGCGGGGGCCCGGCCGGGAGCAGCGTGCAGGACCCGTCCCTGTCCCCTCCCGGCCCGTGGGGGGACACATGCTGTCACACCGGGTGGGTGGCGTGCCCTGACACTGCAATGCCCGCACAGATAATCCAGTCAACGTGAACACAGCCCGGTAACGAGGACCGCGGCATCGGCTGCCTCTCCGCTCTTACAGCTTCCCCTCCGCAGACCCTCGCTCGGGGCGACCACCCTGGGCGAGTTGGGTGGGTTTCACCAAAAAACCCCGGCTAAAACTGAAACGAGGGGAAGGTGGGAGCCCCCAGCGATGCTGGGCTGCACTGGACTATCTGACGGCACTCCAGTGTCCGCCGCGATTATGCTGCGGCCGGGGCCGACTCAACCTACTTCTTCATCATCATCATCTTCCTCCTCACGCTCTTCGCTGCTTGCACGGCACCAGGCCGGCGCTCTCACCAGGCGAAGGCTCCGCTGAGCTGGCGGCTCTATTTGCTAATGAGGACGGGAGGGACAGCGGCGACGGGAGGGTGACACAACAGGGAGACAGAATGGAAACCAAAATGCAACACCCAGGTAAAAGGAAAAACAGAAGAGTGGGGACGAAGGCGGCCGGATCTCCGGCACACCCCGGGCTCCAGCACGGAAATTTCCCCCTGGCTTTGAAAGCCGAAGCAAAGAGAAGGAAGCTGTCTGGATCACAAATAGCTCAATCCAATTTTTCAGCCCCCACAAAAACTGAGTTGGCATCTTGGGAGGGTAACAGAGGGAGTTAGTAGATCTTTGCCCAGATCCTATTTTAGGGGAAAACTAAAATAATTCCTGCTGTGCTATCCTGTTGCAGCAATCGGGATCTTCCCAGAGATGAGTGAATGTGTCAGTCTGAGGAGGAGGAGGAGGAGGAAGGAGGGGGACTCTACGATGCTCAAGACGCAGGAAGAGGTTTGCACGGCACCGGCTGCTACAAATCCAGCTCGCGCAGGAGCCGAGCACGCGGCAGGAGTGTCAAATCTGAGCTAAACTGCTGGGCACGCTGTCGCAGAAACGGTTTTAGTCAAAGCCACTATTATCCGTTATTTTAAATATGGAGCCAAATTTAGAAGATGAAGGCGTGTAAGCCTTCACAAGAAGAGGGCTCTACCCAGGGCACCATAAGCCAGCGGCTTTAATCACATGTTTCGCCGGTGTCCGAAAGACCAGCCTGGGGAACACGGGTTTGAGTGAAAATAAATAAAATAATAACAATATTAATAAATAATAATAGTAATAATAATAAAAGAAACAACGACAGACATTCGAAAACAGAACTATGGCATAAGAAATGACAGCTGATGGCTGGGAGCGGAGGGGAGCAGGGGGGAGGACGGAGGGGGGCTCGGGGGGCAGCAGCGTCGCTGCCCAGCCGCGGGGACTTACCAGCTTCACTCCCGACAGCACCTCCAGGAGGGAGATGAGGTTGTGGCCATCTCGCAAGTCTTCGTAGAGGTCGTTGATGTGCTTGCGCACCTGCGGAGAGCCGGGGAGGAGAAGCCATCAGATCCGCGCCCCTCCTGCGCCCTCCCGCTGTTCGCAAGCGCGCGGGAGGAAAGGCAGCGGCGTCTGCAAGCAGACGTCTCCCTCCAAGCCGCGTGCCTTTAAAATGATTATTCCAGAATTATCGCTAAGGAAAGCGGCCTCCCGTTTCCCAAATGACCTGGCAGAAGCTGCTGCCAATTTTATGCATGAAATCAGACTGTTAAACCACCCCTGCTCCAGGCAATCCCGTAATATTGCACTCGGACCTCTGCAGAAAGGGTAGCTCAGTCCCGAAGCGGCGGTTTAATTGCTCACGCTACCTTACAGCGTCTCCCAAAACACGGCACCCAGCTCCCACCCGAGAGCAGAGGAGGTTTCTGTGGGGCAGCGTGGCTGCGAGAGCAGGCTGACCGCACGCAGCCTCTCTACCTGCTCTTCCCCCCGACGCCCAGACCTTGCCCTGGGTTTTTTTTACTCAGCTGGGAAACTCCAGATGTTTTCCCACAGCAGCCTCAAGCAGGTGGCCTCAAGATTTTTCCCTTTTCCCTCCTTTATAAGATTTAGAAAGCCAAAAGCTTGATGCAGAGGTTTGCAAACCTGGCAGGAAAATACAGCTGTGACACCTAATGCCCAAACTACTTTTTTTTCTTTTTTTTTTTTTTTTTTCCAAATGGAGAATTAATTAAAAAACACCTGGCATTAACCAAGAAAAGCAGGAGGCACCTTGCGGTGCGATGTTAATCCCGCTTAGCTACCTACGGCTGCAAGCGTCTCCCTTCACACACTTTGGGGCTCCTCTCCATGCAGGAGCATCCCTCAAAAGACAAAAAAAGCCCCTTTGCCCTGGCAGGGGGGCAGGAAGGGGGAGCAGCCCCACGCCAGGATCCCCTCCGGCTGGGGGGGGGATCACCCCGGCTGCCCACAGCCCCAAGCGGGAGGATGCACGAGCCTCGTGTTAACGCAAGGACAGGGTGCTGAGGAGGCAAATGTAATAAAAAGGGCTGCGTGGTGATGTTACAGTGCCCTCCAAAGGCACCGGCACATTTCCACTGCAACTGTCTCTGCTCTGAGTATAGATGCCTGTGAACACTCAAATCCAAAAAAAAAATTCTCAAAAAAAAAAAAAAAAAAAAAAAAAAAAAAATTTAAAAAAGCATTTATCTGCTAGTCCTGAGCCAGAACAGACAGACAGACGGTCATTTAACCGGCTTTATAATAAAAGACATGACTCTTACCTTCATCAAGTGTTTATTGACCCATTTAGTGAAGGTTTTCTTTTGGACTCTGTCCCGTTCATCTGTCAAAAGAAGACAAAGGCAGCTCTCGGTCAGTGTTTCTCATGCAGAAACTCAAATGACTTCGAAATGAGGGGAAGAGACAGAGGAATGGCCGCCGGTGCCAGGACCGCCGGACGGATCCTGCGCCCGCGCAGGGGAACAGAAGCTGCTTATTCTGGGGTTAGTGTGGGACGGGGCCCTTCACGCAGCTCCGTCTCGCTCGAGCAGGGAGGTAGGAGCATCCACACAGCTAGAACAAAATACACTGCTTTTTTGGGGGGAGAATAGTGTTATTCGAATAAAAGCAGCGTGGATAATTGGGATGGGTATAGCTACAGCTGGCAACGGCAACCGAACCCCAAAATGTGACCCCCAGCCGGGACCTCCGTGCCTCCTCGTGCCTCCCTGGAGGCAGTGCAGGGAGGGAGGTGGGGTTTGCCCGAGCCCCCCCACCTTAGGAGGGTGTCCCCCTCCCCTGCCCGCTCCTGGAAGGCTTTAACGCATTATATAAACCCCACAGATGTCCCGTAAGAGGCCTCTGCCGGGCACTAGCAGTGCGTGCAATTAGCAGCTTATTCTGTCGCTGTATTTTTGGTTCATTGGATTGTCAGGATTTAATGTTTATTTCCATCCCACGGCTCAGCCGAGGGCGCCCTGGCCGGAGGCTGGGAGCTCCGGAGGCCGGCGGGACAGGGTGACAACGTGGGTCCCGTCCCCAGGGGGTCCCAGTCCCCGGGGAGCAGGAGGGGCGGCCGCCAGCCCCACGGGGTGACGGGACGGGAGATGCGTGGGGATGCCAAGCAGCAACGCGGGATGGGGGAGCTGTCGGCAGGTTTTGCCTGTTCTCGGTGCAAAAAAATAATATCACATGAAAGACAAAGGCAAACAAGGCGAAAGGAGAGGGCATGAGATGGGGCCACACCGCTGGGGGGTCCCACAGGGTGCACGGGGGTCCCGCTCAGCAAGGAGGGCTCAGGGCAACCCCGGCAGCCAGTCTTGTGCCAAATGGGATCACTCGGTTTTAACAACATCATCTCAGAGGAAAGAGAGTGCCTTGGTACCGACCCACGGCACGCGGCCCCAGGCTCCCGAGTGCTGCCCCATCCAGCCCAGGGGTCACTGGGATATACTGGGAAAGGACGAGTCCTGCTACCCTAAGACATCCCTTTGACATCACGGTCCACCAGGCAGAAGCACCCCTTGCTTTGGTTTTAAGCCAAAAATCAAAAAAAGGGAGAAAACCAGCATCTCTCGGCTTGCCCTGCCCGGATGGCCCCATGTCCTCCTTCCCGGGGTGGGGGGTCACCAGGGGGTCCCTGCACTGGCCAGGCAGCCACGGCCCCAGGGGCCCTCGAGAAAACCTCCCCACGTCTCAATCCACGTAGATTTGAAAGCACCATCTACCATCCCTCCTCCTCCTCATCCACCCCACAGCTTCCCCCATCCGAAAGCGCTGCAGTAAAACACGTGGCATGCCGCTGGCACGTCACCACCCCGGGGTCCCACTCCGTCCCCCGGCCAAGGCACGTAACCAGGTACCAAAAACTCTCCGCCGGTTGAACTACGTCCGCCCTCGCTTCCCACCCCGCCAGGCTCTGGCCTCGGCAAGGCTTCCCGGGACAACGCGGCCGAGCCGCGGAGCTGCCGCCTGGCACCGCCGGCCGCCGCCTGCAATAGGAAGCTGCGTCACCCCTACATGGTTTTAGGGACCTTTCCTTCACCCGACCCCCCCCAGAGACGCAGCGCTGGGTCCCTTCCCAACCCTGGCATTAATTCAGGATGGATAAAGCCTGAGCCGTACCACCGGCAGCCGTACCCCGGCAGCATGGCGGGGGCTGCCTGCAGGCTGGGAAGGAGAAGACGGCGGGTACTAACCGATGCAGCACATCCGGCACACCAGGCAGGCTCTCAGCCGCCTCTCCTCCCCGGAGAAATGCCGCCTCTCCATCGCCCAAGCCCGGGATGGGGAGCGCTGGGTCCCAGCAAAGCGGCGGCAGCTCCTGGGGAAGGGTCTTCTGGTGGCACCACCCACTCGCTGACCTTGGCCCCAGCGGGTGCGGGTGGGTGACTTCTCGGCCGCAACTCCTCCTACCACATCACTTCCTACGCTCGCTGCCCCCGGCGCGGGCACCGGTCGTTCCTCCTCCGGGGCATCGCCGCAAACCCCACCGCGACGTCAACGACTGCTTCCCCCGCGCTTCCCCCGCTCTTCGCGTTCCTCCGGGCGCTCCCAGCCCGGGGTGCCGCAAAAGCCTCACCGTCCCGCGGTCCTGATGGCCGGGCGAAGCTGCTCGGAAAGCTCCCAGCTAGGAAGGGGAGAGCTGCTCCCTCCTACAAGCGAGCAAGAGGTGGTGCGGAGCGCGGCGCGGAGCGCAGTGCGGAGCGCGGTGCGGAGCGCGGTGCAGCTCCCGGCCGCAGCAGCAGCAAGCCGGCGGGCTGGGGGTGCCGACACAGGCTTGCCCTGCAGAGCTGGGCACTGCCCCGCCGGCGGGCTCTTGGCTTGTTTTTCCTCGTCTTGTTTTCCAGTTAACTGCACCAGGGACAGGAGGGACAATGCCGGGCTGTTCTCCCCGCCTGCCCGCCTGCAGCTTCTTCCCAAATCATTTCCCGGGTCCGAAATGCCAGAGCCGGGACGTGGCCGCAGCCCCGCTTGGCACGCGGGGAGATAACGGGGGCCTCTTTATCACCACCTCTCTTCCTTTTCTTCTAAATATAATCCCTCTGCAGACCTTCTGCCGGCAGGAGCCCCGCCGCCCCGGCCGGGAGGGCGAGAGGAGCCGGGCTGCTGCTGGGGGAAGGCGGGAGCGTGTCCCCGAGCATCGCAGGGAGCGCGCGGGGACGGGGGCGCGTCACCGAGTCCTACACGGGAAGTCTGCAGCAAGGCACCTCCGACGCCAGATCCGTGGGCCAGCGGCTCCTCGGCGCGCTCCCTCTTCCCATCGTCTGCAGAAATGGGGATTTTCCTTCCTTTTTTTGCCCCGTCTCACCACCTTCGGGTGGTTCCTGGGCCCTAACCAGATTACACCTCCCCGCCCCGCACCCGCGCTATCATCTGAGCTAATAATAATGCACAGTTACTGCTTACTAACAATATTAAGGCATTGCAAGCTTATCTCTCCCTGGCTAATCTTTTCCAGAGTCACCCTGATAAGCAACTTGTTGCAACCCCCCCCATGCTCATCCTAGCATGTCTAGCAGGGGTTTGCTGGCCCCAGCCACCCAGAACCACCCTGTCACCAGCCCGGGACAGCGAGCGGCGGCGATGGCCCAGACAGCAGGCAGGCAGGGCACGGCCAGGGGGGAGGTTCCAGTGCCTAGAGGAAATCTGCACCGCTCCGAAGAGAAGCCAGCGGCGGGCGAGGGCAGGAGACTGCGGAGCCTCGGGTCCCCTCACCCACAGGCCACGGAGCAAAGGCTGGTGCCAGTGACGCAGGGAACATCGCCGGCAAACGGAGACCGGGCTGCCAGCAGCACCGGTGAAAACCAGAGTCCTTAACTGAACACACCCGTGTGCCGCACAGCCATCCGACGGTTTCCAGCACCGCCGATGCTATCGGAGCCGCACGGATGCTTCCAGCCGCAAAGTGCTTTCGTGTTGCTGCTTTCCCAAGACAGGTGAGACTCGCACAGAGGCAAAAACCTGGACAAGCCAGGCAACAACCCAGCCTGAGCCCAGCTGAGCCGCAGCCCTGCTGTCCCTGTCCCCAAAGGCACCGGGGCACCGTCTGCTCTCCCCCCCAGCAGCGTGAATCCTCCACGGAAGGGCCAGAAGCAGCAAGGACCAAGAAGCGGAGGCGACTGCCCGAGGAGGAGGTGGGTTTGGGGGTTTTCCCACTGCCAGTCCCCCCCAAGCAAACCCAGCTAGCGAGGGGGAACAGGGCAAACCATCCTGCCCCATAGCTGCTTTCCAGCACCCCAAAACTGGGGGCATCAGCTAAGCGTGGGAATAAAAACTCCCACTCACCGTCCCGCCGGACCCCAGGGCCCCCAGGCACTTGCCATTGTCACGGGGAGGGCTCCCACAGCCGCCGGGTGCTGGAGACCCTCCCACCACCCCCCCCAACACCCTGCACAGACATTTCCCCCCCTTCCCCGTTCGCCCGCGGCAGCCTCCGTCCTGGCAGCCTGCCTGGTCCCAGCAGCTCCCAACATGCCCGGCTGGGTGCTGCCGTTCCTCCCAGGATCTCTCCTCCATCATCGCTGGCCTCACTCGCTGTCAGACTCCATCACTATTCACCTTCTCCCGCCTCAGGCTGCTGCTCCGGAGAGCCCGGTCCCAGCCCCGGGTGCCGGCGGGACGGAGGGTGCCTGGTCAGGCACCCTCCGTCCCGCCGGCACCCGGGGCTGGGACCGGGCTCTCCAGTGCTCCCCCAAGACAGCCCCTTGCCATCCTCGGGAAGGAGCCCGGGGTTTCAGTGTCCTCCACTGGCTCCTTCAGCTTCTCCTGTTGGAATAAAGCCTGGAAGCAGCTCCCGAGCTTTCTGCTCCTGCTCATTAATTCCTGCTAAAGCCGAAGGAATACGGGAGATGTCAGATGGGGCACTGCGCTGGATGAGCTCACGGAGATCTTGGGGACGTCTCTGAGCCCGCGCTCAGCGTGAAAGCGGCTCTGTGCGTTAAACAGCGAGAGCCAACCTTGGGGTGAAGGAGGGTTTTGTTCTGTACAAAGGTCTAGAAACGAATTTTAAAAGCGTGGAAACCCACCACTTTCGCTTTGAGCTCCTTCAAGGCAAGCAAAGAATGGGAATGCTTTTTTTTTTTTTAAACATGGTACTTTTAAGATGGGGGATATGCAGAAAATCTAGCTGGCTGAGGAGCACAAGGTATTTAAAATGTGCTGGCTGCCAACTCGCAGGCTGACATAATCCATCATGACAGCAGAGCCGACCAGGCAGGATTTACAGAGCCTTTCGAAACAGGGAGAGGAAACGGCGCCTGATTCAGCCTGGAAGAATGCACAAGAGATACCTGCGGTGGGAAACGATCCAGCACCTGGATATTTAATGAGGGAGACACCTGAGAAGTGGTGATGCAAAGGAGACCCGGGCGGACGCTCGGCAGAGCTGGGCGAGCATCGCAGGGGTTACTTGTACAACAAAACCTGCTGCAAGATGACCCCCATCTTCCAGGATGCTGTGCCCGTGGGGTGGGTATTACCTGCCCTTTACTGGGAAGGAGTGATGAAGGAAAGCAGATATTGAACACACTTGCTGCTCGCAACACTCGCACCAGGATTTTTTCCAAAAGGGGTGGATTTCTGTCGGGCGAAGCAGCGGGTCGGCGCGGTACGGGGGTGAGGAGCTGGGAGGAGGCAGTGGCGCTGGGAAGCGGCCAGGAGGTCCCTAGACGGAGCCGAGCACGTCGCTGCACAACACTGCCCGGACCCCGAGATTAATCAAGTGGACGGGGGACGGCGGGTCAGCAGGAGGAATTGCAGCAATTGGGTTTAGTGGGTAACAGGGCATATTTCTGCGTGTTTGTGCAACTTGGTCTCAATATCTCTCTCCTGGTAGTTTTGGGGGAGGGAGGAAGGAAGAAGTGTATCCCATGAGCAATATTTGGGGATAAGTCCCTGCCCGCTGCCCAGGCTCCGCAGTCCCACTCCTTTGCATGGAAAAAGTGAAAGAAAAGTGGGAATTGGTCACAGAAACAGGGAAAAGGCCCCACGTGGAGGCACAGGAGAGAACAAGCCCTACTGGAAAAACAGAGGGAGGAATCAAAACAAACAAATCCCAGGAGGAAGAAGTCGGGACAGAGAAGGAGCTACTGAGTCCTCGTCCAGGGCCCGGAGCTATCGCACATCCCTGTAATGAATCCTCGCCCTCCTCGGGCAGTGGTCATGTGCGAGCCCTATTTTGGGAAACTGAGGCAGGGTCAACCCCAGCTGCTCAGCGAGCCCGTGCCAGCGCCGGGAGGAGCTCCCAGGGCCGCGTCTTGCCGCTGCCGGCGTCGGTGGCTAGCCGAGATGCCGCTGTCATGGCGAGGAGCCGGGGCAGGAGCCGGGAGGCAGAACACCAGCCACGTGTCACAGGCTTGTGCCGAGACAAAAAGCAGCCTCGTCCCCAGCGAGACACCCCCATCCCAGCCGCTCCCACCCACCACGTGCGCCGGGAATGGGTGGCGAGACCAAATTTAGGCACCGAAACCTCTGCCCCCCCCCGCTCCCCCCCCCTCCCCAGCATGGGGACCAGCGTGGCCGTGCCGGGAGGATCCCCGCTGCCGCGTCCTCCTCCCCACCGGTCACGTCCGTGTCCCTGCCCACACCGCTGCCACGGCTCTCGGGGAGGGAAAACAAGCCGTGACCCTTGCCGGCGGCACGCCGGCCATCTTAGAGCCTCTCCCCCCGCGGGGGCCGCCCCTACCTTCTCTGCTCCGGCTCCTCCAGTACAGGACGCCGGCGATGCCCAGGACGTGGCTCAGGACAAAGGCAGCGGGCGGCAGATAGGAGCTCTCCGAAAGAGGCATCGTCCCCTACTCCCGGCCCGCTATTCCGAGCCCGGTTCCCAATTTCTTTCTCCCGAAGCTGCCGCTGCCGGAGCCCAGCATTGCCGGGAGGGCGAGGGGACGGGGAGGGGGGGCCGACCGCTGCCTGCAGAAACTTCCGAAACTTCCTGCCTGCGCCTCTGCCTCCAGCTGGCTGCGACCCCGGAGCTGGCAGGGCTCAGGGACAGCCAGCGTCGCCGGGACGGGGCCAGGGAGATTTGGGAGCTCGCGGCGGGAGGGGGGGGGGACGGGTGGACGGAGAAAGCGAGCGTCAGGCCGGCTCAAACATCTTCCCTCGGCGTTCACGCGGCCAAACTTCACGTCCCCCCCCCCCGCTCTGGGGGGAGAGACGTCATCTCCTCTATTTCTATTCCCAGCCCCACTGGAAGGTTGGCTGCGGCTCCAGCGGCCGCGGCGAGGGGGGATCGGCGGGAGCATCTGCCGCGCCGGCGTCACCGCAACGCCCGACTCTTCATGGGGGGCTCGAGAGCAGCACAAAATCTCGTCCCCCGCAGCGGGTGACAGCCGGCAGCCCAGCTCGGCATCCCCTGCCCGCAGACTGCCCGGCGATGCCAACACACCGAGGGCAGCCGGGATTGCGGGGGGAACGGCTGGGAGATGCCGGCAGCACTTCGGTAGCACTCGAGCGGCAGCAGGCAGCTGCCTGCTGGGGTCTCGGCACCCCGGGCTGGACCCAGCACCAGTCTGCTCGCAGGAAACCCTCTGCCCAGCAAGAGGGGCAAAGGCGAAGGCGACCAAATTTGGGCTTCTGGGAGTCGGGTACCCTTGAGCGCATTTCCCTTGCCCTCCCCGGATGCCCAGAGATAAGTGTATTAATTGCCAGGACACCCCCAGAACCCATGGGGAAATACCCACAAAAGATGCTCTAACACGAAAGGCAAAGGTTCATCCACCTCCCGGCCCCTCCTGCAGCCGGGTGCCGTGCTCGGCAACAGCATCGCGCCGTGCACCGTGAGACTTTGCAGCCCGACCTTGTTTATTAACGGTTGGTGCCGTGCTCGATGTTACTCTGGGAGTTTCGTTTCTTTTCAGAACTGTTTCTGGCACCGGAGGTACAAAAACGGAACAGGGAAAGCGAGAGCGGCAAGCCTTGCCGCGGCACGACCGTTACGTCCCCCGGCCCGTTCGCCATCGTAACCACAAGCAAACCGGGCAGAGAGGCTCCTTACGGAGCCTGCTTTGCTTCCTACGCCCATCGTGTGCCGGGTCCCCTCGCCACCTCCCGGGGGAAGAAACTTGCTCTTAGATAAAAAGTTGTACAAAATGAAATGCTCATTTTTTGCCTTTACCCTCCCAGAAGGGCTCAGACAAGAGCGGTCCGTTCTGCCGCCGGCGCTCGGCGGCGAAGGGGAAGCCGTTAAGGGGAGGACGGCACACCGCAGCCCGGGGCTGCAGACCCGCGGAACCTCAGCCCGGCTCCGGCTTTGCTGGCGGGGAGAGCCAGGAGCCCAGGCTCGCACGTGGCCAGTGCCCGACCGGCCGCCATCCGGCAGCACCCGCTCCGCAGCGTGGGATGGCAAAACCGGTGGGTCCGGGGGGTCACCCAGATGCAAGCAGAGACTCATATTTATAACCCCTGAGCAGGTCCCCAAACCCAGCAGCCACAAGCTGGTCAGGCCCACCAAGAAAACCGTATCGAGCAAAACTTGATAGACCCAAACGTTGCGTCGCTCCACAGGGGACCTGCACCACCCGCGACCTCCTAACGCCATTCGGGCTAATGAGACGGGCGATAGAAAATACAGAGAGTTACCCTGGGGCTCGGCCCTGTTGCAATATATTTTCCAGAGCTTCAGCCCTGCCCGGATGAAAAATATCCCGGCATAGTTTTCATCTAAAGCAATCTGCTTTCTGTTAAGGCAGGGGATACTTGCAGGAGTAATGACCCGCCGGCAGGCACGAGGCCACCATAAACGGCCCCGCGGTGCGGCCCCGAGCGGGGCAGTTAGTGCCCCACAAGGCAAACGGCTGCTGCTGGGGCTGGGATGTGCCGGCAGAGAAGGCTCCGGGAAGCAGGAGCTGGTTTTCCCCATCCCCTCGCCCCAGCTGCACCCACGGGGGCTGAGCCGCTCCTGTGCTTCCCGGGTGCTGCACGCGCAGAGGGACCGATAAAATGCACGGAGCGCCGGCAGCTGCTCCAGCCGGACAAGCCTTCAGGCAAAAGAACCTCTTTAAACATATATAAAAATATATATAATCATACAGAAACATGTATTTTTTAATATATATATAAACATACATTAAAATAATGTATATTTATATATATAAATATACTCCCCCCCCCTGCTCCAGGAGACCCCAGGGACACCGGTGGTCCCCCACTTCATCCCACTCAGTTTAACATCGTTCCCCCCCTTTCCTCGCCACGCTCCCCTTGCCGGCGCATGCTCGGCACAAGCCAGCCTCTCGCCGCTGCAGGAAGCCGATAACGGCTGCAGCCCGGCCGGCGGCAGGAGGTGGCAGACTCGGGGCGCAGGGAGCCAACGGCGGGTTTCGGGGTGACTCGCCGGAGCTCTGGGGGATGCCCAGCCCCGGATGCAGCTGCCGGCCCCCCCCCCGCTCGCCTGGGGGGAGCAGCCCGAGGCGGCCCCCCCTCCCTGCCATGGAAACCACCCCGTGCACCCGAAACACAAACAGCTCATTTTAGTTCCTTGCAAGGCGGCTTCTTCAGCTTTGACCGTCGCCTCGGCCCAGAAAGGAAAGGGGTGGGGAGAGGACACGCGTCTCCCGCCTGCGCAGGAATTTGGGGAGCGGAGGGGCCGTGCCCCTGCCGCAGGGGGGGTCCCCGCCTTGCAGGACACCCCCATGTTTCACCGGGTGCCCTGCGCAGCACTTCGCAGCCCTGTGCATCACCCAAAATGGTGTTACCCCCATCATTGCCCCCCAGCCTGGGTATTAGGGGTACCCCACAGGATGGCTTTGGGGACGCGGGCTGCCCCGGCCCCCCCCTCGCTCCGGCCGTGCCTCTCACCCGGAGCTGAGTCACCCCTGGCTCCGGCCAAGCGTTTCGTGTCCGGGGCCGATCCCCCCCCCGCCATGTGCCTCCCCCGTGAGTAATGCTCAGGCGACACGGCCCCGCCGCGGCTGCCGGCTCCGGCATCTCCTTATATGACTGGGGAAGCTGCCGAGCTGCGGCACACGGGAGCCAGGCACAGCCCACGCTTCCCCGGCACCACTCGGGGGGTGGAGGCACCCCGGCACTGGGGTGGGCGATGCCGCAGGGATGCTCCTCCATCCCCCCGGGTGCCATGGCCTCCCCAGGAGGCAGCCGAGGCCCCACGGGCTCCGGCCAGGGACACACGTCCCAGCCCCCGGAGGTGGCAGCCAGGTGGCACTGTCGAAACGCCGAAGCGGGCGTCACCGGATGGTGCTGGGGACGGCGGCCAGAGGCAGAGCTGGCACCCAGCAGCACCACACCTGGGTGAAGCATCTCTCCAGGGCTCTGCCTGGACCCCCCTGTGCCCAGGGCAGACAGGGGTGCTTGCCAGTGCCCCCCAAAGTCCCCCCCATCACCTGCAGCGGGCACCGCTGGATGTGGAAGCAGCCATGAGCACGCCGGGGGACCCTGTGGGGTTTTACAGAGGGGCTTCTCTGCCCCAAATGGGGAGTGGGGTCACCCCATGCCAGGCAGGGGACACCCCGCTCCCCATGGCAGGGAAAAGGGCTTGTCCGGCAGCCGTGCTGAGCATGCACAAACTCGTGACTGCAGTACAGGGCCGGGGTTTCCTGCCGTGCTTCCTCTGCGATGCTTTCCCCTTTCTGTTGTTTTTTCCTCCCTTCTGGGAGCTTTGAGGGCAAATCTCGGTCACTTACGGCAGCGGCTGAGAATTGCCGAGGAAGTGAAGGAGTCTCCAGGTTTCTGGATCAGGGATGCTCCAAGTGAATCGCAGACACGCATCACCCGCTGCTCCCCGGCACGGCCCCGGGGGCAGGTCACACTCCAGCCTCTGTGGGGGCTGGATGGGGGGGCACAGTGCTCAAGCAAAGCCATTGCACCCCTAACCCCAACCCAGGGGACCGAGCACACGCCCCGCACCGGCGCTCAGCCGGGGTCGACATTTCCCCCCACCCCGGACCACGGCTTTTCTCATGCAAAACCCAGAGTTTGGCTAAACCCACGGCATCGCGCCCTCCTTGCAAACGATGGCAAATGCGGACAGACAGACAGACAGCTCAGCAACAGCACACCCGCACGTGCCGGCGCACCCCCTCCTGCAAGCACGGGCAGGGCCCTGCCGGGGTGCGGGGGCTCGCTCCACCCTGCCCGCGGCGCCAGGAGCCATGGGAAAAGAAAGCAAGAACAAAGATGATGTTTCTTGTGATCCGGGCTATTAAAAACAAGGTGGAACGAGGCAGGTCGCGGCTCCCGGCACTGCCCAGCGCATCCCCGCGGGACGAGCTCCTCCACTTCGAATAAAAAAAAAAAAAAACAACCCTCTCCTCCTTGCCGGTGAATCACCCGCCCGTGCGTGTGCGGGCAGAGCCGCCGATCCCCTCGCCATCCGGCGGGCCCCGACGCCGGGCCCTGCCCGCGCGCCTCCGGCTCCTGGCAGAGCGGGCGCATTCCCCATGTTAAACATTTTCCTTCTGGCTTTCATCATGCCGCAGCGGCCGTGGCCCCGCCAGGAGGGATGAGGACGAGTCCGCAGGGTCCCACGCGGGCCCCTCGGCATCACCGCCCAACTCCAAGGTGCAAAAGGTCCAAAAAAAAAAAATTGAGACTACAAAACCTCCCAGGCAACAACGCTCCTCGTGGCCCTGCAAAAACCAACCTCCCAAACACTGTTTTTTGTGCAAATGGGGGTTTGGGCTGGGAGAAGTGTATGTGCAAGGGCTGAGGCTCCAAGTGCCCCGTCGTCACCCGCCCTGTTTGCACAGGGAACCGGGAGGGCTTGAGCTGGGCTTCACCCGTAACGACCGGGGCAGCCCCGTCCAGCCCAGGGTTCGGGGGCCGTTCTGCACCAGCCCCCCCCCAGCCCAGCATCTGCACCCAGAGGGCAGCACAAGTGAATATTTAACTGCAAATCTCTCAGCAGAGGACGTCCAACTGTCCAACCAAAGGCCGGTTGGACGCGGCAAAGCAAGGGGAGAGGGAAGGGGGCTGCACGGGGGGGAGCCTCGGACTGCACCCCGCTGCCATCAGCGGTAAAATCTGAGCTCCAAGCAACTACGGAAAGGAAGCGCTGATGATAAGAGTGGAGATGTTCCCCTTTCTAGCAGACGTCTGGGCACCAAAATAAGAATTATATCTTAAAAAAAAAAAAAACAAAAAACTTCCCTTCCCACGACAGAGCTGCCGCCCTGCAGTCGGTGCTGCTTTGAGGTGGCGGAGGGGGACACGGGACAGGACCCCGAGGGTCACCTTGCTGCTGGGAGATGAAGGCAGAGGGCAGAGATAAGATGGTTCGAGGTAAGGCTGGAAGCAAACATCATTCCTGCCGGTTTTCATTCTGCAAAGCAAACAGCCAAGCTGGAACTGCCACCTGCTCACGGCTTAATCATTCCCCAGCAGCACGGCTCAGCCCTCACTCCTGCTCGGGGGCAGGAGGAGCGGAAATCCCCCAGCACACCAGCAGTTACGGGGTCTACGGGAATGTGACATCCCAACTGGGGCCGTCCGAGGGGACCGACTCAGATGGGATGGACGGAGCCAAGAGGAGGACCCAAGGCCTCAAGAAACTCCAAAACAACCCAAAAGGAGACCGCTTCCCTTCGCAGCACCAACGGGGAGATGTGCTTGCCCGGCCCCCCCCCAGCTCTGCAGGAAGGAGAGCAGCCGGCAGCCCCAGGGCACCGGCACGGAGCTCCAGCCTCCTTTTCTTGGTGGGGTTGGCTTTTTGGTGCCCCAGATGGAGCATCTTTCCCAGGGGCGTCCGTAGCCATCAGCACCACCGGCCCTGCTGCCCCCAGTGCAGGCAGGTTGCCTCCCCTCCATGCATCCCCCCAAAGTGACCCGAGATCCCCCTCTCCCACAACACGGACCCCAGCAGATCCTCGCACCCAGCCGATGGCTTTGCTGAACCACGTGCGTGCAGTGCCGTCCTAGACACGTCTCACTCAGACCCTCTCCAACGCTGCCCGGGCTTTTTAACCCTCCTCAGCAGGAAACCAAGCGCGTCACGCTGAAGAGGCAGCGAGGGTGATCTCACCCTTTCTTTCTCAGTGTTAAAAACCTCCGTCAATCCACCCGCCCGCCCGGCACCCTCCCCAGATGACTGCCGAGGCCATTGGGTTTTTGCTGACGCAGCAGTTCAGGCATTATTTCATCGCTTCCCACTTAGAAACCTCCCCTGGTTTGTCACCCCTCCGAAGACGCTGGCAGGGAGCCGTACCGCGCTTGCTCATTAAATGATGCCATGAAACTCGCGGCCACGCACGCCGGGCTCTGGGAAAGCGTGGAATTCTACTGAGCCGGCATCGACTCGGCAGTATCGCCCTGCAAGGAGCGGGAAGGAGGGAGCAGGGACGGGGACAGGCAGTGGCTGGGTACCCGGGCACAGATAAAAGCTGCGTGTCGGGAGGCAGACGGCCAAGCAGCAAGGGCAGCTCTCGATGCACATGGAGCTGCCGGGTGAGAGGGAGGAGGTGAAGCCGGTGCCAGAGGATGAGGATGCACAGGGGGAGGAAGAACAAAGGTCTCCTGGCAGAAAACACTGGCTTTTTGGGAGTGAGCAACATCATCCCAGCTCTGGGTGCGGAGGAAGGCTTGCTCGCACACCCACGTGCAAGAGGACACACAGGTCTGCACGCTTTCCCAGGGGCCTGTGCTGACACAGCGAGGTGGCACCTTTCCCAAGCCGGGGGAGGAGGAGGAAGGCCATGCCATCTCCGGGTCCCTCCCTGCCCCTCAGGCCGTGGGGACAACGCCGCACACCTCCACAGAGCCGCCGTTTCCACGGCTGCGTAAACACCCGCTCCGTAATTCCCAGCACGCCCCGACGGCACCTCAGCGGAGAGAAGGCCGTGCAAAAACAAAACAGAATAAAAAAACACCAAGAAAAAAACACCCCACCACAAGATTTGATGGAAGCCCCAGCAAAGGGCGAGCAGCGGAGCCCCGTGCCGGAGAGCAGCCCCAGCCCTGGCCGCATCCTGCACCCGCTCCCTGCACAGGGGCTGAGCACCGGTAAACACCCCAAGTCCTGGAAAAATCCCCCAAATGAAGTCCCAGGCCCCAGCCACTCTCGGAGGAGCCGGACCCCGCGGCAGGGCAGCTGGCTGGGGTATGGAGCTGAGCCCCGGGGGGGGACCGCGGGGAGCCGGGTCGGAGCCGCGGCGGTGGGATCGTAGTCGGCCGCTCAAGGCCAAGCTTTGCGCTTCCCACAGCAACGGCTTAGGGAGCAGGAAAGCCGGGGGGGCGGAGGGATCGCCGGCATCAAAACTCCTTTTCTACCAGCTAACAAAAGGCCCGGTGTCTCCGCAAAGAGGCTTGTTATTCCAACGCCAACCAAAGGCTGCTTGGCAGCGGGAGAAATAGGAAAACGTTAGGCTAGTGGGAACTGGCTGCGCTTTGTTTGGGGTGCGCTTGGGCGCTGTGTTTGCACAGGACGACGCATGTGGGGGTGTCAGGGCCGGGCTCCCCCTGACCGGGCTGCCCCGGCATGGCCCCACTGACAGCCCCCAGCTCCGGACCCCCCCTCGCCCCACTCCCTGCAAATGGCGATGCGAAACAGCAAGAGAAAAGGCAAGGGGAGCTCGCAGCCCAAGCTGCTGGTAGGAAGCCGTGTCCCCCCCACTTTTGCTGCCTTCAGCCCCCCAGTTGTGCCCCACAAAGCAGCCCAGGGTTTGACCAGCCTCACCGCACTGCAAACACGAGGACAGCTGGGGGACCTGCAACCCCCCAGCCCGCTGGGGACAGGAGACGTGCAAAGCCCCGTCTTAGAAATGGAGGCCAAAGAGAAGAAAGAAGCCGATTCTCTCCTTTTCCCCTGCAAATGGAGGGCGGGCAGTCAACCTTGAGCCCTAATCTCATTAGATGTCCCAAACTAAGCAGTGTGAAACCTGATTAGCGCCGTGCGGGAGGTGGGCGAAGGGGTGGCAGCCCACTCCGCCAGCCAGCCCCAGCACCCTTCGACCGAAGATCAGGGGTCCCGACCCCCTGAGGAAGCCAGGGCAGGGGAGCAGGGCACCCAGAGCTCCCTCCCCACAGGGCCTGCCCAGGGTCTGGATGCGGTCCTGCTCCTTCCAGGGTCGCTCGCCCGGAGTGTGAACGCTCCCGGGGATCACGCCCGCGGGCTCAGCCACGGCTTTACTCATGGCTGCGCCGCGCTCTGAAGTGATGCTTCATCCCAGCTGCTGCCGCCGGCTCCTGGCCGGGCCAGCCTCGGCGTGCAGCAGCAGAGAGGAATTTGGGATTAAAAAAAAAAAAAACAAACAACCAACAACAAACCAAACAGGGGAAGGCAGGAGCCTGAAACCTCTGTTCCCTAGAGACCCGCTCTCCCACAGAGAAGCTTAATCCCCATTAAAAAACAAATGAAATAATCCAGTTGCTAACACTGCTCTGCCTGCTTCGTTCAAGCACCAGCGCAGCACCAGATCTGCTGGATCCCGCCAGCCTGGTCCAAGCCCATCTGATGCTCTTAGGAGGGCGCAGTTGGACCTTTCTGGAGCAGAAAACCATCTCTGGGACCGCAAGGCTGTGGTGGGAGAGCTGTAAATCACCAGGGATCCTCAGTTAGGGCACGGCCGTAAGTCCCCCCGGCTGGCCGTGCTCCCCAGGGGACACCTCGTGGGGTGGCCATGCCAGAGGAGAGGCACCCACCCATCCATGGGAGCAACCAGCCGCGTCCTCCTCCCCGTGCGTGGAGGGACGGGGCCAGGAGAGACACATGCCGGCGGAACCGAAACCCACCGAGGCCTCCGCCCGTGGTGGCCAGGGCAGATGGTGGCCCTGGATCTCTTATCATGCCCGGCCACCTTGGGCAGCGCCGGCCCGGGCTGCTCCTCGGGGAAGCCATCACATGACGGGACGAAAGCAAACGGCGACGGTGGCGCACGGGGACAAGCCGTGGCACTGCTCCGGCACCGGCCCCACCGCACACGCCAGGGCAGGACGCTGCTCCCGCCTCCCGCTCCGATCCCCACCCCAAACACATCTAAAAAACCCTCTTTTTTAATAGCAGAAACCCAGCAGAGGCGGGCACACGCGTGCTGCAGAGGCGGTAGGAACGAGCATGGACCCACTCGCGGCTGCCTGACCACGGGGGAAAATCTGAGCCCGGTTCCGCTGGGGAAAGCACGTGGCAGCAACAAGGTCAGATGAAGCCAGGAGATTAGCCGGCACGCACGGGCGAAGGCCGAGACGATGCTGGATTTTACCTGGCTGCCAAGTAAACAACAAACTCCTCAAAGTGAAAGCAGCCATCCTCGCGCCGCCAGTAAAATTAACCCAGCAATAAATTTGTAATCAAACGGGTTTCCTGAGCCGAGCCCAAGGCTCTCGTCACCTCAGGGCCGTGACAGCCGCTGCCCTGGGAAACCCAAGATGGAGACTGTGCGGAAAGGCCGGGTGACCCCAAACCCACCGGGGCAGCGGCTGTTGGGGCAGGGTCCGTCCCGGAGCAGCAGCCTTTGTCCCCGACACGGAGCGGGGGATCCAGCAGGACCTCCCAGCCCCATCCCAGCCAGGCAGGCGCGGGAGACCAGGATGCTCTCCAAGCCCTTTGCCCGGACCCAGCGGGGCTGACAGCGATGGATGCTGGCACCGCGCCGGGGGTCAGGGGCCTGGACTTACACACACGGGCATTTACATATGAAATGCTCCCAGCTCCACTATCCTGCTGCTGCCTCCACCTCCCTGGGGAGATGAATAGAGATGAGGGAGAGAGGGGGGAAAAAGAAACCTCTCCAGCCATAAAACCTTCCCTTCCTCCAGCTTTGTCCAGCTCTACGGCATAAGGGCAGGCTGGCTGGGGCTGCTTTCAGCGCTGAAGAGCGCACTTAGCTACATGGCAAATGCCAAACCACAACAGCAAGGGGCACGGCACAGCCGTCTCCACGCTGGCGGGCACGGCAGAGCTAACCATAACTAGTTAGCTTCCACACTTGGATGCACGGGGAAGCACCCCAGCAGTGCAAAAAGGATGGCTGTGCCCACTCAAAGAGCCATCTGGCCTCTCTCGAGCACCCCCCTGCCCCTTCCCTGCCCACGACGCGCTTTCCTCCGTCTCGCTGCCTGCACCACTTTCTGAATTAACGCCGCAAAGGGCTGCAGTAAACACGGCTGGCGAGAGCCAGCGAGTCGGCATCGCTTGGGCTAGAGGCAGCAAAACAGACCAAAAAGTGCAGATTTGGCTTCCTGGGGACTCGCCACCCGTGTTTTCGCGTTCCCGTTACAGGCTCGCAAGGGCAGAAAGTGCCACGAGTGCCGGGATGCGGGAGCCAGCGCAGGCAGCCAGCGCTCCCGGCAGGGCTCTGGGCAGCACCTGGAGAGGGGGAGGCTGCCAGATCAGCTCCTGCAACCAGTCACCTTGTAAACGCTATTAATAATGTCATCTCGGCGCCTCGGCACCTCATTCTCGCAGGCAGGAGGGGAATTTGCCGAGCTGCAGCTGGAGATGGGGCCCGAAACCCCCCACATGAGCACAGGTGCTTTAGCAGTGGCCCCAAAACATGGAGGGGGGGGTCATTGGCACCCAAGTCCAGCACCCATCTGTGCTCCGGCTGCCGAGGGGCTGCAGACAGGGGGACGAGCGCAGCATCGGGACGGAGCCGGCCACCGGCACGGCACACCCAGCCGGCACACGACGGCTGGGGGCTCCTTTTACATTGATTCCCAGTGCCAGCTGCAGCGAGGCTCAGGAAAAATTTATGATGGACACCACGCCAGCATAAGAAAGTGAATTATATTACTCCCGGACACGATAACTCAGGGCAGCTGTCAGCTGCAGAGCTGCAGGATTAACCCTTCACGTCAGCCCCGGCAGCAGCACGGGAGGGTGGGGAGGCTGCCAGCCCGCCGGGTGACAACTCCCTTGGCTCCCTGCTAAATTAAACATTGAATTGATTCACCTTTGTTATACAGCGGGATCAGCTGGTAAAGCCCAGCCGTGCCGAGGAAGTGCTGTAAAAAGGGGCGAGTCAATAAGAGCGTTATTAGATGACAGGCGATGGCATCCCGGGTGCCTTCTGCTTTCCTCTCCACCTTCCTTCTAGCAGGCGAACCCCAATAGCTGTCTGCAGCAAGACGAGGCCGGCTGAGAGTCGGCTCCTCTGACAGCAGGGAGAGAAAAAAAATAAAGGAAGGTGGGGGGAAAGCGAGGGAAGCCTCCCCTCCTGCTGTAGCTGGAGTGCCAGGTAAACCGAGCTGCCCTCCCGCTGCCCCTGCAGCCCGGGGACAATGGCCACCGGCCTCCAGCCACCGGCCAGGGGCCGGCCCCGCACGATCGGGGGTCGCAGCCGCTCTCCGGGGACAGCCTGTGAGGGGGGAGAGGGCAGAGCATCGGGAAAGAGTTTTGGAAAGAAGCAGGGAGGGCAGAAAGCACCGATCTGCACCCGAGTGCCGCTATGCACCCACGACCGGTGGGACCCGCGCGGGCGAAAACGCCCGTCACCGGAGCCGGCTCAGCCCCCGGCCCGCAGCAGCCGGCTCCGTTCCCTTTAGCAGGATTTTTGAGCTCCATTTCTTTTCCAGTTGTGATTTGCAAAGCAGCTTCCCCTGCCTCCCCGCATTACTTACAGGGCTGGGTTAGCCGCTGCCCCAGCGTTCGCTCTGTACCCAGACACACCGCTCAAAATCCAAATAAAAGACAAAAGAGGGAAGTGAAGCAGAGCCATGGAAAGCACCACCCCTCCCGGCCGCCTCCATGGGAAGCCGGCAACTCCTCGGTGTCCCAGGGGATCTCGATTTGCCTCGATCAACGATCGATGGCAGATGGTCGGACTCCGCTGGAGCCCTCGGAGGAGGCGACGCCGGAGCAGCTCAGCCTCTCTCCGTGCTGCACATCCACACCGCGGAGGGTGAGAAATACCTTTCAGGGTGCCAAGTCCATCCAGGAACTTCTTGTACTTCTCCAAGTTCATTTTCCAGCCGAGCTCACCCCGCTCCTCAGCTGGGCGGCATCGGGGCGTCCACGAGCCCCAGCCGCCGTCACCGGCTTGGCAGCCCCGCTGGCTTCGCCGCCGTCGCCCTTTGACCGCCCGCGAGCCCGGCTGCGGCACGGCCCTCGCGTTTCCTTATTTGATGAAGAGCATTAAAACCTCCCATGGCCGAGGCCACCCCCCTTTTTGCAAATGAGCCCAGCGTTACCAGCAAGTGCCCCGCACCATCAGGGCTCCCGGCATCCCTTACCCCCGCCTCCACGCCGGAGGTTTCAGGGATTGTATGTCCCAGGGATATTTCCAGCAAGGAGCACGTTCGAGGGAATTGGGAGGGGAAGGAAAAAACCCAACAGGCTTTAAGACTGACAGGCAGAAGACGGGGAAAAAGCAGTCAGGGGCAGAGCGCAGGGTCCCCGTCCTTGTGGGAAAAGCCACCCTGGTGACTCTGACACCAACTTGGGAGAAGCCACCAGGAAATGTGGCTGGAAAAAAGTGCCAGGCAAGACCCAGGAGCTGGTGGGGGCTGGATCCCTCCTGCCTTTGCCCCCCTACTCGCCACGTGCTTGCCCCACACCGGCAGCGAGGCGCTTACAAAGCCGAAAAGGAGATTTACTCGTTTTAAAGGAATTTTTGGCAGCAGGAACCAGCCCAGTGTGATCCAAGGGGATCCGAGTGCCCACCCCACTCATCACTGCCCTTCAGCAGGACCAGCATCCACCGGGCATGTCCCAGGACTTCTGTCAAATCAAATAATAAATAATAATATCATCAGTAGTGGCAACGAAACGTGCTTGTCATGGTGCCAGATCATGTTCTCCCTGTATCAACCCACTGCCTCTCTGGAGGGATCCCAGCAGATTGAGCAAGACCCACCGCACGGTGCAGGATCTGCCCGCCTGAGCTTCCGCACGGCCGGCACCTCCCGGCAGAGCCGTCCCGGCACTCCCACACAGTGTTTGAGCTTCGCCGGAGGGAGAGAAACCAGAGCCAGGATGTGCTGCAGGAGCCAAATCACCCCCACAAACCCGGGGTGGCAGCTCCCCGCGTCTTACGGGGACAAGGAGATCCCCCTCGTCCACGAGTAGCGGCACACGAACCCCCGGCTCCGTCACCGCATGCTGGGGGAGCGGATCCACCCCTTCCCAAAGCAAGCAGCATCCTCTGGCAATGCCATGTTATCCACAAAAACATTAATAAAACCAAGTTTGCACATCCAAGAGACCCCGGTGGGGGGCACAGGGCCCCGCTCCTCCGCAGCTCTGCGGACAGACGGACAGCTCTCCGGGGACAGACGCGCACCGGGGGTATCGCTTTCCTTCGCGAGCGGAGCAAACCCCGCGGGCCAGTTGCCGCTTGTGCCCCCGACAGCTGTCTGCCTGGGAACCGGGGAGCCAAAATCGCCCCGGGGAGCTCCGAGGGGGAAGCGGGGGCAGGTGGCGAGGTGCCCCCCCCCCAATTACACTGGGGCCCTCCGCACCACCCGCACCCACCGCCGGGGCCGGGGGGGATGGAGGTGACACCCGCAGGACCCGCTGCCATCAAGGGGAGCTGCCCGAGCCCCAGGGGACGCGCGGATCCACAGCAGCCAGGGTGGGTGTCCGTTCATCCCGGCGAAGAGGGAGCTGATCCGATATGTGGAACAGCCCGGCTGTGCCGGCCTCCGCCGAGGATTCAGGCTCAGGGCCGGAGCCGCCTGGTCGGCAGCCGGCGGTGGCAGCCCTCGCCTGCCGGCACACCGCAGCCCAGCCGCAACCCCGGCATCGCGGGATCGCTCCTGCAGACATCTCCCCGCGCCCGCCGGCAGAGCCGGGAGCAGAATAAAGTTGTTGCGAGAAGCCAAGTTGACACCACTAAAAATAGCACAATGGAATTTTCCTCTAAAGAAAAAAAAAATAAAAAAAAAAGAAAGAAAAGGAAAAAAAACCCTGCTTCTCGCAGACAAAGGGGCTGCGAGAAGGAAGTGAGGAACAGCCCCGTGGAGGGGGCGTGGGGGACACCGTCCCCTTCCCCTCCATCGCCCTCGCACCAGGAGCCGGCCTCGCGCGGGCACGGAGTGCGGAGCCCAGCACAGGGGAGCCAGCAGCAGCACCGACATCCCCGTCTTATTTATCTCCATCCTCCCCTTCCCAGCAAAGGGGAGAGAGCAGGCACCGCCGGGATGGCCACCGGACACGGCAAGCAAGCAGCTGCTCCAAAATTACAGCAGTAGGAGGGAGATGCGGCTGCCCCGGGCAAATCCTGGCCCCCTCAGCACCCCAGCTCTCCCCCCAGCACCCACCATGGCTTTGTACCTCCAGGGTGATAAGGGTAACCCCACACTTGCAGGGGGGTCAGTGCCTCCCTCCTGCCCCGCTCCCTAACGCACCATCTAACACCGAAGCAGGTCAGTGGTGCGGGAAGGCAGCCCGACACCCACCCGGCCCCCCAAACCCCACGGTGATGGGGAGAAGGGTGCTTCCCTCCTCCCGTCCCGAGGGGGTTAAGGGGAAGAAGGTCTGACGCCACCAGACCCCATCCACAAGCATCCCGGCTCCTTCTCCCCGCCGGGAACGCCAGGAATTCCTGGCGCAGGGAGGATCGCTCCAGCTGGCTCGATCAGCGCACCGGGGCCGGGGGGGGGAGCCCCCAGCTCCCGAGACGGCCACCGCGCACCCAGCCGGCCGAGGAATCCCAGCATCTCCCAGCCCAGCAACTGCCCTCCACGGCAAGAATGAGAAGCATCCCAAACAGCTGGCGAGGATGAAATATCTCCACGCGCAGCGTCTGGAGCCGCCTGCAATAAAACCTCCCGCGCCATGGCTGTCCCCACCACCCTCGCCCCGGGGCAGTGCCCGGCGGAGGGGGGTTTTGCTCCCCGATGTGCACACAAGTTGGGGGGACAGCAGGGGAGTTCGCTGCCCTTCCCCACCGCCGCCAGCAGCGGGGCAGAGGCCATTCGCACCATGCCAAGGATGCTGCCGGAGCCAGGGCACAGGCATGAAACCCACGGCAGCGGCAGGAGCAAGCCCGGGGTGACGGATGCATTTATTTTAGGAGAGCCTTGCCGGCAGGGCTGCGCCGTCACTGCTCCGGCGAGCCCGCGGCAGGGACACGGCGATGGCCACGGCCACACCAGCTGTCCCCAGCATCACTCGTAGCGATCCTCGTTATCAACTGGTGCTCGACCAGGGAGGTGGTGCAGGGGCTGCTAATTCATGCTAATTAGCTGGCGGGGCAGCTGCCGGCAGCACGCAGCGCGGGACCGCCGGGCTGGGAAGATGGCCTGGCCCCGCTCCGCACGGAAAGGAGTCGCTCCCACTGGATAGTTTTACCGGGACGGCTCTTGTAGCAAAACTGCCCAAGGTCAACACGAATCTCATTGCCACGGGAGCCCTTGTATACAGTTTCCTGCAGGGAAAAAATAAGCTGCTGGCAAAAGCACTTCTGAAAGGCCACCATGGACCTGAATAGCGATTAATAAAAACCAAGACAGAAGTTACACCCTTGACACGACCAGAAGTCAGCACAAATGTTCTGCTGGGACCGAAGCAGAGGTGCAGCTCCACGGCCACGCAGGAGCCGGGCAGCCGGCCGGGAGGCAGCAAGGGCAGAGCAAGGGCTTGGGAGCAGGATGGGGCAGAGCTGGCTCCGGCCCCAACCGTGCCAGGACCCTCTCCTTGACCCGGGCAGGGGTCCCGGCAGAGCTCGAGGAAGGGGACAGGGGCATCAGCAGAGCTCGAGGTGGGCCAGAGCAGAGGCTGGGAGAGGAGAATATCCGTGCAGGTGCTGTAAGGGTGCAGCGGGAGGCTGGCAAAGCTTCCCCGGCTTTGGTAAAAAATGCTTCATCGGAGCAGAGGAGGGCAGGGAGAGCAGGCGGCCGCTGCAAGCCCACGGGCACAGCGCCAGCCCCGCGGTCCACGCCGGCAGGCTTGGACTCACCGGAGGGAAACAGGGCCCAACAGGAAATGAAAAATGGAAATGGAGCATGTCACGCACGGGGAAACAACAAAAAAAACGTGATTCTGCCCTGGCAGCGCCCAGCCAGCTGCCCTGAACTCACTGGTCCAGATCAGTGATAAACAGGGGGGTGACAGAGGGGTGTGAGGCTGCGGCTGCAGGGACCGGGCACGAACTCAAGACGCTCGTTACAGACAGACTCGTCTCACCGCTGCCGGTACCGATGGCTCTGACAGGGCGAGAGGGAGCCCCGGCCCATCCTGCCAGCCCTCCTGCCGGGATCAGCATCCCGCTTCTCACCCAAAATCTCCCAAACCGTCTTGCCCAAGAGCCCTCCCCACTTCCCCCCTTCCAGGAATCACTGGGCTTATCTGACCCAGAGGCAGGGCACACATCTCAGATCACCTCCGAGGACTCATTTTACCATGTCCACAGCCAGACATATATCAAATCTGATCACCCAGCCTCCCATCCCCTCCGCACATCTCCTCGGGAAGCTGACGCTGAAAGATCCCCCTCCCTGGCCCCCAAGCCGGGTGGGATCCATCCAGAGGCACAAAAACCCATGACACAAGCTTGGAAACAAAACCTCCCGGCTTATTAACACAAGCATCCTCCATGCTTCGCGAACGCTGCCGTGCAGGGGACCTCCTCAGTGGTTTCCTTCTCCGAGCTGGAGGCTGTTTGAACACCCCCAAACCCCAGCAGTGGGCCCAGCCCCCCCGGACAAGGGCAACGCTGATATGTCAAACATGGAGCTTCCAGTAAGCCTCCAGAAAGAATGTCTGGAAGGAGAAGGGGGAGCTCGAGGTCACCATCCAGCAAGGATGCTGCAAGCCTGGCTGCACGGGATGCGGGACGGGGGCCGCCCAGGCAGGGGACCACGCTGCCGGCAGGGCAAGGGCACCCTGCTTCCACCCCCTGCTCTCCCACCGCCACCCAGCAGCAGCTCCGCCGGTTCCCATCCCACCCGCAGACTCCGACGGGATGGGAAAGGCGCGAGCAACCAGTCGGGGTGTGGAGATGAGCCGGTTTGTAGGTCCTGCCCACGGACTCGCCAAGGCTGGCTCTGCACCGCCGGGCAGGGGGGCACGGCGTGGGTGACAGCCGCCACCAGCCCCAGAAATTAGGGCTCCCACCGCGGCCCCGCTCACGGGCGGGCTGCCGTCCTCGTCCCAGGTGTGCCATCACACCCACAGCAGCCGTACCGCCTCGCCCTGCGGGCAGCGATTGCCTCATCTACCCTGGAAAACTCAGCTGGCGTTGCCAGGATCCGTCCACGGCACAGAGCTTCCCGAGGCAGCAACGCCCTGGGTACGGCCGAGCCGCAGAGAGAAGCGGGGAAGGGCTGGATTTGAGCTCAGGGAGCGTGGTCCCACCTCGACGGGGGCAGCCCCCGAGGAAACGCCGTCCCCCGCGGTCCCTGCACCCCCCCCGGGGTGAGCAGAGCCTGCAGCAGGCATCAGGCAGCCCTGCCCACGCTCCCCGTCACCGGCACACATCAGAGGCTGCTCCTGGAAACCATCCCCGGGGAATATTAATGAGAATGCGTTTGTGCACCTTCCCAGAGAAGCGATGGATTCAAACCGACACCGCCCCGGTCACCCACCTCAAACCAGAGCCGCTGCAACGCCGAAGGCTGAGCGGTCGCAAATCCCACCCCGGGTGCCGGCTCTGCTCCCCAGCACCCACCCGACACAGCTGCCTGCGGCTCAGCCTCGGGTGGGATCAGCTCACCCCACAGTGCCCCCCGAAACCTTCATTCCAGGGCTTCCTTGGCCAAGCAGAACCCCGGAAAGATCCTCCCGGCTTCCCGGCGCTGCCCGGTGCCCCACGCCTGTCCCGGCCCTCGTGCTCCAGCCGGCGGCGAAACACTGCCCCGTGCAGGAACCAGCTCGGCCGCAGCAGCTGGGCTGAGATCACGGCCCCGGGAAGGGCTCCCGGCCCCTCCGTACAGGAGAGACGGGGCAAAAAATGGCTTTATTAGGGTCCTTCCTCCTCCTTCTCCTGCTGCTCGTCCTCGCCCTGTCCAGAGGCACCAGCAGCCCCAGCACAGAGGAGCTGCTTCACACCCACCTCGAGCTCCGGTGCAGCCTCTCCCTGCACCGAGACAGGAGAAACTGGAAACTGAAGTCCCCTGCTTGCTTTCACAGCCTGGATTTATCTGGTTTAGGTGCATATAAAGGGACTTATCACCCTGATATTCAAACGACGGTGTTAAGACGCTTTTAAATTTAAATAAAACCTCTTTTTCTACTTCCGCCTGGGAGGTTTCGTGCTGCTGGCATCAGCCACGGTATGTCCAGAGCAGTCTAAACTTAGCTGACACAAGCGAGACGAGCCTGGAAAGGAGGCTGGCCAGAAACCAGCAGACGGAGGTCAAAGACTCTGGTCTCGCCCCGAAGCGTGAGCCGGGAAGGAAAAGGCTTCGACGGGAACGAGCGCAGGCAGCGCTGAGAAGAGGAGCAAGAGAACAGCGCGAGCCCTTTCCAAACGCGCGGCGGCAAGCTGGCTGCTGAAACGAGATCAAAGCTTTCCGGCACTCGCCGCCGGCACGGCACCGTACACCGGCGGGAGTCACGGCGCGTCCCGGTGCCCGTGCCAGGGAGGTACCGGGGATGCAGCCACCTTGCACCGGCATCCACTGTCCCAGCCTCCCCGGGGGCTTTTCCCTCTGGACCAGGAGCACGTGTAAATTAGGAGAAGCAGCTGACAGCCCCAGGACCTGCGGGCAGGGCTCAGCTATGGTCCTGGTTCGTTAGCAGGGCGCCAGGACAACGACGGCAATTGCAATCGCTTCCATCGATTTTGTAACCGGGGATGCTGGCGGGGTGGGGGGGGGGAGGCACGTGCCTCTCGGCGAGGCGAGCTCAGCCCGGGAGGCACCGTCGGGTGCTTGGAACGGCGATGACACCACTGCGAAGGCAGCAGAAAGCCGGCCGGGCGAGGTGGGGTGGATCCTCTCACCTTCAAAACCACCAACTTCATTTCCCTGTTGGCCAAAACAAACACGAGCAAAACAGCACCTTCCACCGCGCGCTCAGGCTCCACCTCGGACACCCGGGTCTGGCCATCCCCGGGGGCAGCCCAAGGCTCCTGCCACCTTCTTGAGCCCCTCCTCGATCTCTGGTGTCCCCCGCCCCGTACCAGGGAAGCCAGCGACTCCCACAGGCATCCCCCAAAAAAAAAAATCAGCATTTTCCAGTCCGATGGGCTGGAAAGCTTCCAGCCCAGCTTTCAGAGCCAGGGACTCTCCGCTCCAACGGCAGCGCTCGGCCACCCCTCCTACCGGGTGATGAAGAGGAAGAAGGGCTTCCTCCCCCCCCGGCGAGGAGTCACCACCACGCTGCCGGTCCCGTCAGCACTCTTGCAGACCGCAGAGGCCTCGTGCAGCCCGCTCAGGAACGGCGTTTATGTTTGCGGGATGAAATCCCGGCAGCAGCGGCCCCACATCAGGGGTCTTCAAGCCCTGAGACCCCAGCGCTGGGGTCCAGACACCTCTAGCTGTATTTCTTACCGCAGAAGACATGACAAGCGAAAAAAATAAACGAGTTTCTCCACGGATGGGCATGGCCAGGCCTGCTGCCCACCACCAGGAAGGCTCCAGTCCCATGAGGAGGGGTCTAACGTGCTCTGGTTCATTTAAACGAGGGTCCCACGCCTCTTCTGCCCACCCCGGGCTCTCCTCCAGTCCCTGGGAAGGTTGTCCCCTCCCTAACAGGAGTCAGGTTAGGCGCACAAGGTGACAAGCCATCCCATGCTGTCCCAGTCCAAACAAGCCAGGAGCGGGCAGAGACGGCACCAGGGGCGGGAGAGGGCTTCTCTGACGCTACAGCTCCAGCTTCCTACCCCCGATCACGAAAAGGGTTAATTATCGAAAAGAAAGGATTTCACCAAGATTGATTAGTTAATGTTTACAGCGCTCTGAACAGGGAAAGCGTGACCTGTGCTCTGAGCGGAGCCCGGCAGCTCTGCCCGCACCCTTGCGCTGCTTGGCATCCCGGGGGCTGCTGCGGCCACGTGCCGGCTCTTGCGTTCCTAAAGGGCCCCCCGAAAGCTCTGCCGTCACCCCCCGCGCTGCTGCCGTCATTCGCACCGGCACCCGCGGCTGCGGCGCTGCACGTCCCGGCTTGTGCCGCAGCACCACGATCCAGCTATGAGGCAAGAGGGGCTGGAAGCCGCCCTGCGCCGTGCCTCCCCGGCGCGGCCCTGGGAAACTGGCCCGCTGGCTTTCAACTGGGCCGGACTGGTGAAGGTCTTGGCGCTGGAGACCTTCCAGCTGCAGGTGCCGGGTGCCGTTTGGGACAGCACAACCCGGAGGGTGCTGTGCCCCCTGAGAATGCCAGCGGCCGAAGGAAGCCACGATCAGCCATGCTCCAAGAGTTGCGAGGTGGCACCGGAGCCTATACCCCCCCCAAAATCCCCCCCTTGAGCTCCATTCCCATCCCCTTGCTCAACCAACCCCCTCGGGACCAGGGCGCAGCATCGCACAGCACCCAGTACCGGGTCTGCCGGCAGCGGGGACGGGTGCCCCCGCAGCACCCACGCCAGCTCCCCGTGCTGATGCAAACCTCCTCCCCCAGCACGCCTGGGAGCGGGAGCACCCCGGCAAGCACCGGCGCCGCAGCGATGCGGCACACCTACCCGGCACCCCAGCCCCTCCGCACAGGCAGCTCTCCTCTGCCTACAGTGGGAGTTTTTATAAAGAAAGAAATCACAGGGATCCGCCAGCTGGTTAACCCCTGCCCGTCAGTAAAAGGCAGGATTTGCTGCGCCGGCTCCAGGACCCTTCCCGTGCCGCCAACCTCCCTGCATCCAGACCTGCCCCGGCTTGCTCGACGGCGGAGGCCCTGCCGCTCGGATTGGGTTTTTTAGGCTATTTTCTATTAGAAATAGAGTGGAGCTGTCTAACAGAAATGCAGGGAGGCGTTTGCAATCTCCCCACGGCTCCCGGCTTCGGCAGCGCCAAGCGTCCTCCTTGCCCTCCGATGGCACGAGCCGGTGCCAGCAGCACCGGGTCCAGGATGCAGCGGGTGCGGGGTGGCCACCACGAGCCAGCCACCGACCCCACGGGTCTCCCCACGCGGCTCAGCCCCCAGCAGTCACATTTCGGTGAAAACTCTCCATTTTTGCAGGATTAAGAGGGGGAGGGGACGAGCCAGTGGAAAACTTGTTCCGGACAGGAAAAACCAAACCGTTCACAGGAGCTGCAATGGGGGAAAGCAGGGAAGAGACAAGACGTCCACCAGCGCGGAGCCCAACGATCCGACCCAGCCCTCGCAGCGCGGGTGGGACGTCCCGGGAGGGGTGGGGAGTTGGGAAGGGGTCGAAGGCAAAGGAAAGCTTTTAAACAGCATAAACACTCATTTCCCCATACACCAAACAGGCACCACAAACAAGATCAAACACCACCCAGCAGGGTATTTCCAAGCACCTACCAGCTTTCTAGCGTAAGCCGGTGGAGAAATTGGGTATTACCTAAAAATAATAATTTCCAAGCACCTACCAGCTTTCTAGCGTAAGCCGGTGGAGAAATTGGGTATTACCTTCCTGGGGGAACCCAGCGGCTCTACGAAGGCACCAACAGCCGGAGCACGGGGCAGGCGAGGGGGGGCCCAGCCCGGCACCCCCGGCCGGTGGTGCTCCAGCTGGACCAGCACGTACAGGCACTGTAATTTCAATTTCTTTTTTGGAACAAAGCAAAACCGATGCAAACGACAGCTCTTTCCATGCCAGCCGCTGGCACCCGCCGCACCGTTTCCTCCGCGTCTCCACGCTGAACCCAACTACATCAAAGGGGCTTTTTATTAATAAAAGTTTGTCAAGTACTTGGACGAGCTCGAGTCACGTTATCCAGCGCCTTTCCAAGGCGGCCGAAGAGGCTTTTATTCCCCGCTCCCTGTGAAAGCGGAGCGAGGCTGCACGTTTCTCCCACCTCTGGGAGGTTTGAGTGGCACCCCCTGAATCGGGGAGCCGGGGAATCCATTATTCCCCTTTCTCTGCAGGCAAAAAGGAAAAGGAAACGGGCGCCGCGAGCGCCTGGCTCCTCTCGACTCGGCCATCCGCATTTTAAAGAGACTTGGCTGCTAAACTTACAAAACAGAGCGCTAGGAGCCCTGTGGGGCTGAAATCTGGGCTCCAAGACAAGTCTATCTCTGCAGCAAGGAGGGGAAAAAAAAAAAAAAAAATAATAATAATAATGGAAACGCACACAACTCCCGGAGACAAGGCACTGACATCAAAACTGCACACTCACTGCCGGTACCAACACCGGCACAGCTGCCGACACGGTGGCCTGGGGAGCGCGTCGGCCCTTCGTCCCTGCCCAGGTACGGCTCGGGGAGAGGGAGCCCGGCCCTGTGGGGGACTACGGGAACACCCGGGCAGCCGGAGCGGGGACGGGGGGTCCCCACGTACCTTATGCCACCCTGGGGTAAGGGTACAGGGATGATGGATGTTGTGGTGCTCTGAGCGGCAAGGTGGGGTGCTGGAATGCCGGGCACGCTGCATGGGGACACCAGGAGCCCAGACACCCCATGCAGGGGACACAGGGACCCCAGGAACCCCACGCAGGGACCCTGAACCCCCAGGCAGCCCATGCAGGGGACACAGGGACCCCAGGCAGCCCATGCAGGGGACACCAGGGCCACTCATCCCTTGGGCACCCCACACAGTTCAGATGCAGGGACACTCGGACCGCGGGCACCCCACGCAGGGGACACTCTCCCCTCGGGCACCCCACGCAGGGGACACCAGGAGCACTCAGACCCCAGGTACCCCATGCAGGGGACACCAGAGACACTCGGACCCCAGGCACCCCACGTAGGGACCCTGAACTCCCCCGGGCACCCTACACAGGGGACACCAGGGACACTCAGACCCCGGGCACCCCAGGCAGGGGACAGTCATCCCTTGGGCACCCCACGCAGGGGACACCAGGGACACTTGGACCCCGGGCACCCCAGGCAGGGGGCACCAGGGACACTCGGACCCCGGGCACCCCAGGCAGGGGACAGTCATCCCTTGGGCACCCCACGCAGGGGGCACCAGGGACGCTCAGACCCCGGGATGCCCACCCCAACCATCCCGCCCGAGCGGGGCGCCGGGGGACAGAGCAGCCCCCCGAGCCCCGGCCGCGGGCACAGGGACGGCACCGGCTCAGCCCCCCGCGGGGCGGTCCCGCCGCGCTCCAGGCCCCACACCGGGCCCCGCCGGCCGCGGTACCTTTGTAGCGCTCCAGCACGTCCTCGTAGGCCTGGACGAACTCCTTCTCCTGGCTGCGGTTGGCCGGGAGCAGCCCCGGTACGTACCCGGCCATGGCGGCCTTTGTGCCGGCGGCCTCTGTGCAGCTGCCGGCGCGGCGGCCAGGGCCGGTCTGCGCCGAGATCGCTTCCGCCCGCGCCGCCGCCCGACCGGCGGCCCCGCCCACGACCGGCGGGCACGCCCCCAAGGCCCCGCCCCTTAACAGATGCTCCGCCCCTTAACCGCCGCCCCGCCCCCGACATCGGCCCCGCCCCCTGACACCCGCCCCGGCCCTGCCGCGACCCCTGGCGGCGGCGCGGGGCAGCCCCCGGCGGGAGGGGGCGGGGCCGCCGGGGCGACACCGGGGGGTGACACCGGGAGGTGACACCGCCCAGGCAGGGCCACCCGTGACGCCGGGGCCTCCCAGGGCCAGCACTGCCGCCTAGCGCCGGGCTGCCTCCCAGGGCTCCCCAGTGGCAACCAGTGCCACCCAGTGCATACCAGTGCACCCAGAGCGCTGCATCCCAGTACATCCCAGTGCATCCCAGTGCGCCCAGAGCGCTGCATCCCAGTACATCCCAGTGCATCCCAGTGCGCCCAGAGCGCTGCAGCCCAGTACATCCCAGTAAGCCTAGAGCACTACATCCCAGTACATCCCAGCACACCCAGAGCGCTGCATCCCAGTGCACCCAGAGCGCTACAGCCCAGTGCATCCCAGTGAGCCCAGAGCGCTGCATCCCAGTGCATCCCAGTACATTCCAGTGCGCCCAGAGCACTGCAGCCCGGTGCATCCCAGTGAGTCCATCCCAGTACAACCCAGTGCACCCAGAGCGCTGCAGCCCAGTGCCTCCCAGTGTGCCCAGAGCGCCGCAGCCCAGTACATCCCAGTGAGCCTGGAGTGCTACACCCCAGTACATCCCAGTGTGCCCAGAGCGCTGCATCCCAGTACATCCCAGCACACCCAGAGCGTTGCATCCCACTGCATCCCAGTGTGCCCAGAGCGCTGCATCCCACTGCATCCCAGTGAGCCCAGAGCGCTGCAGCCCAGTACATCCCAGCGAGCCAGAGCGCTGCATCCCAGTGCATACCAGCACATTCCAGTGCGCCCAGAGCGCTGCAGCCCAGTGCATACCAGTGGGCCCGGAGTGCTGCAGCCCAGTGCATCCCAGTGAGCCCACCCCAGTACATCCCAGCGTGCCCAGAGCGCTGCATCCCAGTGCATCCCAGTGAGCCCAGAGCTCTGCAGCCCAGTGCATCCCAGCGCATCCCAGTGCAACAAGGGCATCACCTCCCAGTGCACCCAGTACAACCAAAGCACTGCATCCCAGTGCATCCCAGCATCTCCCAGTGCACCCAGTACAACCAAAGCACTGCATCCCAG
>JASVER010000056.1:3098708-3113014 GCA_030449065.1 Oceanodroma leucorhoa | reverse complement strand
GGAAGGGGCTGGGGGGCTGCGCTGGGAAAGCCGTGTGCTGCCCAGGGCCTCACCTGCGGGGCAGCCGGGCATCCCGGCCCCAGCCGAGTCAGGACCGGCAGCAGCCGTGGCGCGGGCAGGGCCACCAGCAGCAGCCCGAAGGGGTAGTGGAGCTGCAGGACAACCCCAGCCGCTTGGCAGGAATGAAGCAGGATAAACCGCTCCGGCTGACAGCAGATCCAGCTGCCCGGCACCGACGGCGGGATCCAGCGAGCAGCAGCGCCGTGCCACGGCCCCGGGCCAGCGCGGCTGCTCCCGCGGCGTCGTACGCGGCTGGGCCAAGCCCGTCGCTCCAGTCTCCCCGGGGTCTCGGCGCAGCCGGCTGCCCCGTGGGCATCTCTCTCCCACCAGTCTTCAGATCTCATCCCAACAAGTCCCTCTGCTTCCCGGCGGCTGTTTCCCCGAGTACCTCCAGCGAGGGGGTGGGACGCAGCGGAGGACACGGCACGGGGTGTGGTGACACACTGCTCTTGGACACTTGGGACGCGGCTGTCAAAGAGCACGTGTTGCCCTGCGGCCCTGCCCGGTCGCACCCGGGATGGGGAGAGCAGCGCGGGAGGAAGCACCGGGCCAAAACCCGCCCGGGTGTGACCGGTGGGACGTAGCGAGGCCACAGATGCAGCGGCCGAGGCCTCGCAGACACGAGCAYCGGCGGGTAACGAGGGCACGAGCTCCCCGGGACCCCCAGTAATGCTGCGGCCGGGCTGGTGCTGGGGCAGTGTGGGCAGAATAAAGGGTGTACTGGAAAATGGTGTCCTCATGGGCCGGCACCAGCCTCACCGCCCCGGCRCCAGCCCCGCCGCCCCGGCACCGCTTTCTCTTCTCTCCCCCCCGTGCAGGTCTCGCACCCCTTCAGCGGGTGCTCGGGTCCAAGCTGGACGCTGACGGACAAATGCAGCTGCTGTGCTCAAGCGGGGGCTGTGGGGCCCGGCACCACGAGGCACCCCAAAATCTGCGAGAACCGGGGAGCGGGGAGGGCTCGTCCCACCGGTGGCCTCCGACGCATTGGGAGGAGAAAAGCGCCCCAAGAGCCAGACGCGGCTCGTGYCGTTCCCAAAGCTCCCGGACGGGTTGGGCGGCTCGGCCGCGTGTTTGCGATGCGCGAAGGCCCCCGGCTGACGGCCCCGGGAGCCCGGCCGCGGCTCCCCCGGCCTCCGGCGCACGCCGGGGCGATGGGCGCGATGCCCCCGGCCGCCCCCGCTCCCCCCCATCGCGGCCGGGCACCGCTCGCCCTCGGGGCACGAAACACACGGTTCACCGCACCCGCACGCCCCGGCGCTGGCTGCAGGGTGACGTGTCCCTTCGTCACCCCGTGCTCGGTGCCACCGGCCGGGCTCTGGCCTCCTCCCTCGCGGTGCCCTCGGAGCAAACCCGGCGGATTCGAGTCACGTCGAACCCCGGAGGAGCGAGGGCGGCCGGGAGACGGTGCCTGTTCCAGCCTGCGCGGATTTCGCACCCGAAACACCTTTCCAGAAATCCCTCGCGGCGCCCGGCGGCGCCGAGTTATTTGTGCTGCGAATCTGGGTTAGGATCGTGCGTTGTTTTGCCTACGTGGGGAATCGTTACTTCAGGAGGAAGGGGGGAGGTGGGGGCCTCCCTAAATTATTGCATCTCCCCATTCCTGTGCTGTACAGCAGGACCATGGGGACCCCCCTCCCTGCCGGGGCCCTGCGGACACCCCCCCCTCCCAAGACCTTGGGGTCCCGCTCGGCATCCGCAGGGGTGCAGGGATCCCCGGCCGCGGCTGTGCCGGCGCAAATCAGCCGGCACGCGGCTCTGCCCCAGGATCCGTCCCATCTCCCTCATTAAAACCTTCGCCCCAGCCCGCAGATGAAACCTGCCTTTTCTCTTGACTTTTGATAAATTATTCATCTCCCCAGAGYCGTTGATTCCCCCTCTCCGAGGCAGAGAGGAGCTGCAGGCGCTGCTGGAGGCTCCCGGCACATCCGGGGCTGCGGGAGCTGCAGGAGGTGGGGGCTCACCCGCTCCCCGGACCCCGGCTCCCGGGCAGCTGAGGGTCGTAGGAAAATGGGAATGGGGGAGCCGGGGGGAGGGAAGCCGCTGGGAAAGCAGCCGGGGAGCGACGCAAGCGCTGCCCTTGCCGGTTCCTGCCCGGCCAAGGCTGTGCCGGCGGCAGAAGCGGCTTCCCGGTGGAGACCTCCCACCCCGCCCCAGCCTCGGTGCCTCCCACCCAGCCGGGACGTGGCTTCGCCCCACGCCAAAAAAAAAATGACAAAAAAAGCAAACAGTGAAATATAAATTTGGATCTACTACACGYTGGAAATGAATCTCGTTCAGGGCTCCACGGTGAACTACATTCAGAAGCCGAGGATGCTCCAAATCCCTTTTGCCCGGGGGAACGCGGTCGGGATGATCGGACCCATTTTCGATCGCGGTTGCTCGGCCAGAGCCTCGGCCGCGGTCTCCTGCCAGAGCTGGGAGGTGGTTTTTTTATCTCTCCATGAATTTGATCGTTTTCATTAGGTCTTCGGTTATTTTCCTTATTGGCTGAAATTTCTAATAGAGCTTTTAACTACGACAAATAGATCCGCTCTCCCAGCCCCTGCTAYTTCACCACTTGCCCTTGGCTGTGTTAACATCTATTGCCAGAACAATTAGATTTTGGACGGATCTAAAGAGCCACTCGGGAGGCAGGAGCCTTTAGATACATCGCAATATTGCCTCCGACATCTGGTCGGCTTGATGAGTCACTCTCCGCACCAGCAAGTTGCCGGGCTTTTTGCTGAGCCCTTTTTTTTTTTTTTTTTTTTCTCGCCCTGGAAAAGCAAAAAGCAACCCTTCCCTTTCACAGCCTGTTTTTTTATTTATTTTTTTTTGCAAACCAGCAGTTCCCAGGAGCGCGCCAGCCCCGTGCTGCCGCCCAGCCCCGGGCGCTGCCAGCCTTCGCAGCCCGCGTGCGGCTTCGCAACGCCGCCGAGTTAACGCCCGTCGCAGTCGAGCCGCCACCAGAAGAGTCACTCGTGGGGCCGGCGAACCTGCGGCCTCCCCGGAGCCGCCTCCGCGTCCCCGGCCCCTCCAGGAAAGGGGAGGGTAATTAATCCTCATCTTTAACGAGCCGTTGCAACGGAGGGGGTGCAGGCACTGGCCCCGCTCCCTGAATTTCCATCCTTGGTTGAAACCCAGGGGCTGAAACCGGGCAAAGCGTGGTCTGGCTCGGCAGGGAAGCGGCTCCGGGTGCTGGCACGGCTCAGCCCTGCTCGGCGCGTTCTGGAGGTGCCACGGTGGTCCCCGTTGCGGTCCCCGTGTCCCCCACCCAGGCAGCCGCAGCCCCACCACCCTCTCCTTCTCCCCCGACCCCCACGGACAACTCGCCACAGCCGACGGCTCAGGCGCCGTCGTTCGATTTCTGTCCCCAGCCACGGTTTTCCCTCTGTTAATCGTTTATTAGTTCTGACGGCTGGTGGCTCCRGCAGCCCCCAGCTCCACGGAGCCCGCAGCCCTCGGGCCCGGAGCCTCGCAGGGCGTTTTCACCTCAAACCGTTCACGTTCCTGCCCATTTCTTCAGGCTGCTCTCCCATCTTTCCGGCGTTTCCCTCCACCGCTGCCTGGGGAGCTCCCCCTCGCCTGCTTTCATAGCCCAAACGCTGTAATCCACCTGAGCGTCGGCGTCATTACGTAAATTTTCCTCTGCTGAAACTAATCTCCACCGAACAGTTTTCATATTTGAAAGCGCCAAACAAAATCCCGGAGGATTATCAGCCCGTTACACGCAGGGAGAGCAGCTCCCCGGCCCCGGCAGCCCAGGGCCTCATCGGATCCGGACCCGGATTTCAGGGCTCTCCGATGCCGCCCTGCCCCTGCCACGGAGGAAGGTGGCTCTGTCCCGCGGGACGACCCCCCCGCAGCCCTGAATTAGCCCGAGCAGGGGGGGGGGAACCCATCTGGGCTGTAGCAATCGACCCATCTGGGCCCGGGGGAAGGGAGAAAGCTCCCGGCAGCGCTCGGAAAGGCCGGTTCGGAGGGAGCTGCAGGAGAGGAGCTCGACGAGGAGCAGCAGAAATCCCAAAAAGGCCAAACCCCGCCAAGCTGGCACCTGCGAGACCCTCACTGCCACAGGGGCAGGGCAGAGAGACCCTAAAACACAGCACCCAGCTGCGGCCCACCCTACCCCAGGGCGCAGCTCTTCCAGGGTCCGTGCCCGGAGCCAGGGCTCCGCACGCCTCTTCCCGCCCCCAGGAGGGATCCGCGCGCCCACCGAGGGGTCCAGGCCCCTGGGAGCCCAAAGCAGCAGCGGCTCCCTCTCTGCGGGCAGGGGAGGGGTCCCGGCCGGCAGAGTTTGGGTTTTCGCCCCTGTCGCAGTCCACGTTAGGCGATACTTTAATTTCAACCCCCCCCAAATTTCAGGCACGCRTTATCTAAACACAGACCCCTCAGCAAACCCGCCGTTTCCCCCCACCCGGTTAATCGTTCACAAGGTGTTCGGAGGAAGAGGAGCTCTGCCACGGCCACCCCCAGCCCTCGGGAGGGAACATCTTCTCAGGGGGAGACCCGCATCCGAAGCGCTGCTGATCCCCGGACAAAGGGGCTGGCGGGGCAGGAGGTACCTGCAGCTGCGACCAGGAGCGACAGCCCCGCGCAGCCCCGGGTGCTCGGCGAGGGGCACGGGCCGTCTCTGCCGGCCGGAGGTTCCGCCGCGCTCGGGTCAGCGTTTGTCATCCCAGCGTGGGGATTTGCGAGGATCAGGAAACTCASAGGCTCCACCTGCATCAAAGATTAAGCATTAAACTCACAATCAGCGGTATTACAAACGTGGATTAAAGCACAGATCTGTCCCCTCTCTGCTTCCAGGTACTCACCTGCTTTAATGCTGTTACAAAACCGTGCTGGATTTGGAGGGGATGGGGGGAAATGTCCCCCCTTGGGAAGCRAGACCCACCACCTGCACGGGGGGTCCCGCTGCCAGGGCGCAGCGCGGCGGCACAACCCCTCCCGGCCGTGCCGTCAGCCGCGGCGCTCGACGGACCCCGCTGACACGCGGGGTTTCGAAGCCAAGCCCCCGGCGGGGAGATCTGCCTCCGACGCCCTGAAAGGGCAGGAGAGAAACCGAATCCACCCACCCCCACCCTGAATGCGGGCAGAAACGAATTGTTTTAACCAGGTATTCGCCTCATACAGCGCTACTGCCGGCGGGGGGGTGACCGGGAACAGCCCCGCACACACCAGTCCCGTGTGCTGGCTGTAAATTAAGATGAAGTTTTGCAGGACAAGCTTGGATAGGTGTTTGGTTTTTGGTTTTGTTCTTTTTTTTTAACTCCTTTAGGTTATTCCTCTCGTTTCCAGCAGCGATCGCCGCCCGGGAGGCCCGCCCGCAGGTCAGCGGGAGGGACGGGCTGTGAGCACGAAGGGAGAACCCGCGGCACCGGCAGCTCCCTCCGGCCCCAGGAGCATTTGACCTCCTCAAGGGCACATCCCCAGCACCGCTGTGGCGTTTTAGGGCGTCTCAAAAGCTCCCCTGGCAGCGCTGCTACAGAGAGAGACCCTCCAGCCATGCTTTATTCGGAAAGAAAGACAAGACAGAGCCAAGCGCTGTTCCGAAGGAGACATTTACTAGCCCCAGTGATGCCCGACGTGGCGTCATTCCCCCTCAGCGGGGGCAGGGCCCCCACGCAGACCCCACCCCCCCGCTACCGCGTACCCCGGTTGTGYCGCGGGTTTTCTTCCCGGAGGAGTTCCCCGTCAACGGCTCCACAGGTGACCGACGGCCACGGCCCCTGCAAATCACGGCCGCGACTCCTCTTTGCCCTTGTGGTAGTCGGGCGGCGTGTACTTCCCTTCCCTGATCATCTTGTCCCTCTGCTCGAGGATGGTTTTCAGCCGCAGAGCCTGGCACAGGAGGGGGTGGGGGCAGACACAYAACAGGGGCGCAGCGGTCAGGGAAGCGCTGAGGTGGGCCCTAGCGCGGGTCCCGGCAGCCCCCCAGAAGCGTGGCACCCGCACTGACCCCGCCCTCGGGGGTCCTCACACATCTAACGCGTGGGTTTGCGCCTCCTGCCAAAGACTTTGGGGCTTTCAGGTTGTCGCAACRCATTTTACGGCTAATGATAATTGGGTTTTCAGGCCACCGCTGACCAGGCTGTATTTTTTCTCATCGCTGCTGCAGCCGAGGACCGACCCTAGCTGCTGCTGGAGAGGAGGAGGGCCCCGCAGGCAGGGAGGAAGGCACCGCGGAGGACAGAGCCCTGCTGCCACCACAGCCCACACCACCCCTTGGGGAAGGGGCTGCTGCAGAGCCAGGCCCCCCACTCGCCCTGGGTAACRCACGCTGCCTCCCCACTGCCACCAMGGCAGGGCGCCCGATGACCAGGAACACCCCTGGAGCACTTCCCACCCCAATCCCCCTCCCCAGCCTGRCCCGGAGCCCCCAGACCTTCTCCAGACCTTGGCCTAAACCCTCAGCACCCTCTCCCCARCTTGGCCCAGCGCCTGAGGTGTTCCCAGCCCCTTCCCCACCCCAACCCAGCCGCCCTAATGCCCCCCCCCAGCTTGGCCTGGCCCCTCCACAGCTCCCTCCTCGCCCCCCGGCCCGGCGCCCCCCTTGCCTGCACCCCGGCCCCGCGGCGCTCACCAGCTTGGTGCGGTGCATGCACTCCATGAAGTCCTCGTACTCGGGCTGGCACTCGCGGCGGGCGCGGGTCTGGCCCAGGCCGTGCCCGCACTCCACCCACTCCCGCTCGAAGGCGTGACAGGCCGCGGCCTTGCCGTAGGGCTGCGCCATGCTCTGCCGCAGCAGCCACCGGTCCATATCGATGCCCAGCTGCCGCTGCAGCTCCCAGAACGGCATGATTCCGCGCTTGTCGCGACACGGACACTRTCACGACACTGACACCCCCAGAGCCAGGCGCCTCACGGACCTGCAACGGCCGCCGTCCTTCACGGGCCTTTCACGACGCTGCCCGCCGCYAAGCGCGACCGCAGCCGCGACACCCACATCGCGCTTTACGGCTGGGCGGCTCTGGCAGAGCCAGCGAGACGAGCGGCACGAGCGACTTTYCTCGCTGCTGCGCCCCCTGGCGGGGCGGAGGGGAGACCGCCCGCCGCGCCCCAGCGCCCCCTGCCGGCCGCTGCGGCAGCCTCCGAGGCTCTCCCAGTACTCCCAGGGTCCTCCCAGTGTCCCCCCAGTGCTCCCCCGACCAATGCCCCCCCCCTCCGTGCTCCCAGTGCCCCCACACCAGTGCCCCAATGTCCCCCAGTATCCCCCCAGTGTCCCACTGCTCCCAGTGCACCCCATCCCCATGCTTCAGGGTCCTCCCAGTGCTCCCCAGTTCCCCCAGTCCCTGGCTTTCAGGGTCCCGCAGTGTCCCCGTTCTTTGGATTTTGGCCTCCCGGTCCCCATCTCCCCCCCCGCAGTGCTGTACCTGTGTGGGACCCCCCCACACATCCCAGGGGCAGGAGGCTTCGTTAGGGCTAACGAGAGCTCGGGGACCGGGTGGGGGATGCCACCAGGCCCAGGTCTTCCCYGCAGGAATACCCACATCCCAGAACCCACCCCCCCGATTTCCATACCCCCCTGAACTCCCAGGGGTCCCTGTGGATGCCTGAACAGTGTCCAAGGTTTGGGTGAACGGCCCCACCTTCCCTAACGAGCAAAGCCTCGTTATGCAGCTCACAGCTTATCGCAGACTGATTCTCTGCCGCCGCCGGCGCAGGGCGGGGAGGAAGAGCCGGGGGGCTTCCTCATTCGAACCCCCAGCCGCGCTCCACAACCATTTATTACCATAACTCTTAAAAAAACCCCAAACCTGCTCGGCACCACCCACCCACTCGCCAAACCCCTTCGGCAGGCACACGACACCGCCCGAGCGGGAGGAACGGGATTTATGAGGCGAACTTCAAAGTCCTCGCCCGCGGGTCCCCCGTGAGAGCGGAGCGGGGCGATGCCGGCGGCAGGCGGGGCGGGGGGAAGCGCTGCCGCAGCCCGGCCGCCGCGGGACCTTTACCCCCCTCCGGTACCGCTGCCGCTCAGGTGATGCTGGCCGGAGCGAAAACCGGGGTGACGCAGAGCGTCTCCGCCATCTCCCAGCCGCAGGACAGCGGGGTGCAGATGCTCTCGCGGTCGTCTTCCGTTGGAGGTGGCTTTCCCTGGAAGAGCTGGACAGCTTTCCTGCAAGCGGGAGACAACGGAGGGGGAGCGAGGGGGAGCAGCCCCTCGCGAAATGCTGCAGGATGGGCCCCGGGAAGGGGGAGGGGGGCTCTCATGTTCCCCAGAGCAACAGCCCCGTCTGCACGGGCAGAGCCAAGCTGCCTGTGGCTTCCCCAGTGAAAAACTGGCTCAAGTTTCTCAATGTTTAAAAAAATGTGAGTTTTGCCTCTGAGGCCAGGTTTTTATCCTGAATCTCCAGGTTCTGGGACTCAGATTTGACCCTCTCCCCTGGACAAAGAACCCAGCTGGAGGGAAAGACAGCATCTCCYGTGGGATTCAGCCCTGCCCTGCTCACACGGGACCGTCTCTTACCAGGCCACGCGGGACATGGCGTAGGTGATCTGTGGCTGGGGACACCCCTCAAGCRGGGACGAGGTCGCGACGGTGTAAGCACCCATGTCCTCGAAAATCAGCCAGTCCCCGACGTGCAGCTGGGGCAGCTCCAGGCCGTCGGCAATGCGATCCTCTGCGTGTCCTGGGGGGCCCCGGAGGCTGCTGCTGTGCGAGGRGTGGTCTGGGCAGGATTTCTGCGAGGGAGAGATGGAGCAGGCGCAAGGGGATGAGGATGAACCAGTGCCCAGTGACCTGCCTTGTCTTCACCCGCCCTGAAGGTCCGACCCCGGGAGCCCACGGATTCGGGCTATGGCCCTCCTGGTACATCACCACAGCCCCTTCCCCATGGGCTCTGCTCTCCTCTGGCATGGAGTCTGGGGCCAGCCACGATGCAAGGGAGAGCAGGGTCGGCTGAAGTGACGGGACGTGAGGCAAAGGACCCGCTGGGTTCTCCTCAAACCGGGCCAGACCCTTACCTTGTGCAGCTGAGGTCTGGGGCAGGGGCTGTCAAACAGGAGGCAGCTGAAGGTGCTGTAGATGCCATCGCTGAGGTGATAGACGAGGCTTTTCTTGCCGCCAGATTCTTCCTCTGGGGGGGGAGCAGGGAGAGGGCTCAGGGGGGCTCGGGCACACGGGTGAGCCCRTCCCACCGTCCCACCTACCCTCAGAGCCAGGCTGCTCCGCGGGAACCTCTTCCGTGGCAGTGATGCTGGCAGCGAAGGTGAAGGCAGAGGTGACGTAGTATCGCCCAGGTCTCGCAACGATCTCCACCCCGCAGCCGTCTGGGAAATACAAGTCCAAGGCAGAGTTTATCACGGCAGCGATCTGGATGGGAAGAAGATGTTCCCTCTCAGTTAGCTCGGTCCCTCTGCAGGGAGCCAGACCCAGGGGAGACCCTCCGGCCTCGCTCTCTGCCTGCTGAATGCAGGTGTTGGGAGCCGCCTACCTCTTCGAACCGGGCTCTGGTGTCCTCGGTGCCAGGGAATCCCCCTCCGATGTCCAGGAGGTGCATCCGGTAGCCCAGCTCTGTGCCCATCTCAAAGGCCAGCTGCGCTGCAGCCACAGACTGAGCGAAGGCCTGGGGCTCCAGACCACGGCTCCCAAGGTGAAAGCTGAGGGCACAGTCCCTGTTTCAGCAGGGTTTGCCCGTCCCCAGAGAGCAGCGAGGGGACACGGTACTGGGATTATCACTCACTGGGGGCAGCTCTGCGCTTCCCTCACACCACCCTGAGTGAGACTGGCTGGCCAGTCCCGCAGAGCCCCGCAGACCCTCTCTGAGAGCCAAATCTGCACCAAATTGGTCCCAACAAGGGTCAACCTCCCCAGGTCCCAACCTCCACCTCGCTCCCAGCCAGAGCAACCAGTGGCTCCGTGGACCCCTGCGTTGTTCTGGCAAGGTAGAGCTCCCCACAGTTCCCTCCAACATGGGCTGAGCACCCCTATGGAAGAAGGACCATATGCTGTACCTGATGCCAACAACCTCCACAGCCTGCTCCTTCGCTGTCTCTAGCAGGCGCCGGCAGGACTTGAGCGTGGTCCCAAACATCATGCTCGGATGGGCAGAGGGGCTGGAGTCAGCGGCAATACCCAACAACATCCTGCAGAGCAAAGCCACATTGTGTTGAGGGGTCTTCAGGCCCTCTGTCACCTCATCTCCCCAGCTCCTACTCCAGCCCCCCACTCCAACGATGCTGCCAGACACCTACCTGGCATGAGGGTGGCTCCTGGACACCTTGCTCAGCTCCACCTCATTGTCGAAGGTCATCAGCTGCACACCGCGGCTGGCTGCGTATTTGATGTGGGCAACCTGCTTGCAGGGGCTGCTGTAGAAGATCTTGTCAGCCGGGACTCCGATGCTTTGAACACGTGCAATCTCCGCCTGCAGGGAAACGGCACGCGGGTAGGCAGGTCCCCGGGACCAGCGCTGCCCACGCCTGGCCACGATCAGCCCTGGGCTTCGGCCAGSTTGCAGAATTGCGAAGGGCAAACCGCCAGCAATGCAGGCTGGGCTTTTGCAAGGAAAATCCGCAAGAGCTCAAAGGGATCACAGCGGACTTTGTCCTGGCAGGGGCAGGTTGCGGCAAGGTGTTTACAAGCGGCATGAGACCAGGAGGAGAGAAAACAAGTGGGTTTAGCAGGCGTGGGTTTGGTGCATGCGTTCCCTGCGAGCTGCAGTGCTGCTCTGAGCTGTCACGACTCTTTGCACTTTCTCCTCCTGGTAACACATCCTATTTAATTACATACAAGTAAGTGGCTTAACTTTGGATCCTCCCTGGGAATCTGGCTGTGAGCAAATGAGAAGCAGGAGGGAGCAGGGAGCTTCAGGCTCAGCCTGAAAGCCACCGAGACTTGGACGGCTGCGGCAGTGGCATCCCAGGGATGTGCCTTGCCACCAGCCAAGCCCGCCAGCCAGGACACCAGTTCCAGAGACAGGAATGTCGGTCAAAGGGAACAAGCCTGAGTCACCAGACAGAGAGGACGGGGATTTCTGGGCTGTGTCGGGAGGGTTTTGACAGCAGAGGGAGACTCCTGCCCCTGTAAATGTCATCTAGTCAGTGGAAACTTAGGAAAGGAGGGTGAGCTCTGCCACTCTCCCACAGGTGCCCAAAGGATGCTCATCCCGAGCTGTCCTCCCATGACCCTACCTTGTTGGTACAGGCAAAGCCTGCCCCCAGCTCAGCCAGCAGCCGTATCACTCCTTCACTGCCATTGCACTTAACCGGGAAATAGGGTTTCACACGGGGCAAGGCCTTCAGGAAACACAGGTGTTTCTTCACAATGTCCCCAAGGTCTGCCACGAAGAAGGCTTGCTGGTCACTCTAGGAGAAAGCTGGAGTGAGCAACAGTCCACGACCGCCTCTGCCGAGGGGAGCAGCAGAACTGCCAGCCCTTACCGCCTGGCACAGCTCCACGAGGAGGTTCTCCAGGAGGTCTCTGGTGGTGAAGCCCTCCTCCACCATCATGAAGTTGGATTCGTTCAAGTACCCATTCATGGTCAAGGTGTGGTAACACTAGTTTAAAGCCTCCTCGAGGAGGGTRTAGCTTCTAAGTATGTAACACGCTGGAAAAAGAAAGGGAATATTAGAGGCAGGGCCCAGAAGCTCCACCAGCATGCACCACCCAGCCTGCACCCCGAGGTGCTCCCCGTCCCTCGCGTGGGCCATACGAGCTCTCTGCTGCTCTCCTCCAAACCAGCGCCTCAGCTGACAGCCCTACTGTGGGTTAAAGCATCTTCTCCAGGGGGAGGAGACACATTTCTCCGCAGCTCAGAGCTTCGTTTTGGCACACAGCAGCCCTGTCTTCTTCAGCAGCAGTTCAGGCACCAACACAGTTAACAACAAAGCCAATTTCACTGCAAAGCGGGTAGCCTATACAAGCCGGAACATGTCCCCTCACGCTCCAGCATGTAACTAGATCTGCTGTACATTGCACAGGGTGAAGTTCTCTTGCGGTTTTCAAATAGCTGAAGTCTCACGGACCTACCTTCCCAGGCACACAAGCCCCATGAAAAGGGAGGTATCTCTAAAGAGCACAGCACGGGCCACTCGCTGATGCCAGCTGACCTGGGGACGGTCTGGATCCGTGCTGTGGTTCCAGTTTCACATCTCTCCCATGACACAGGGCGTGCAACAAGGGGACAGGTTAAGCTGCACGGTGTTTCCTGGCTTGCACACTTAACGGAGCTTTAGCTTTTGGCTAGCACACTTACCTTTAACAATCTCCTCCCCTGGTCCCAGCCCGTCCCATAACCCAAGGAGCTGAAAACCTAGCACGAGCTCGCAGGAAACATTTCCACTCCAATAATCCAGGTTTAGCTCCAGGGCTCTTACAGGAACATGGTCCCTTTGATCTGAAGCAAGCAGGAGACAGAGGTTTCATTTCTCAGAGCTGCACAACACCTCCTCCTCTGCAGAGACCTACTTACGACATTTCGGATGGGCACTAGGAGAAAGACCACGCTGACCCCGGAGTGACAGGGCGTTGTAATGCATTGAGCAAGCACCATCAGTGAACTCCAGAGATGGGGAATAGGGAGAAAAACTGGGTTTTGAAGCTCTTAGAGCTTCATACTCAGGAAAGGACAGCAACTGCTCCAGCCTTACCCTTCACTCCCCAAAGACATCACTAACCAGCACCCAGCCCGCCCTGGTTGAGCACAGAAACGATGAGCAATTAAGTGGGTCATTCCTGCCAGCCCTGGGCAAACGCGCCCCAGCCTCTGACATCCCCTCCTTACCGAGGTCCAACGCCTCCCTCCCGGGTGATTAGGCGTGCTGCCAGGGGGGCCCCCCGAGGAACGCCGAGCTCCCGCAGCACCCCGAGGCGTAGCTGTTGCTGGGGGTCCGAGGTCTCTGGGGAGAGGCAGTGCCAGGGGTTAGCAAGGGAGAGGGGCACTGACGGCAGGATGCCCTCCACCCACCATTCCCAAAACTCAGCATCTACAAGCATCCTACACTGGCCCCCTCCTCACTGTGCCAGGCAAGCCAGCTTCCCCAGCAGCCCCGCGCAGTGTCCCCCCCACCCGTTACCTTAGAAATCATTTAAACAGATTATGCCCATGGGTCTCCAAAGAGAATGAACTGGCCCCAGCAGCGGCTGTGCGTCCTGTCCCGGTTCCCTGCCTGCCCCAGCCCCTGGACCAGCTATCCCTGCGAGGGGGGGGGGATGCACCCCTTGTATCCCAGCACCCCCCCTCCCTGCTCTGCCTCACAACCGTGGCCATGGCAACCAAACCCAGCCACCCCATTGGCTGAGCTGCCTCCGAGCATCCTTCATCCCTTTCAGGGAATGCTCCCCTCCTCGCCCACCCCCTCCCAGGGCTGGGGCTGCCCCCAGCAGACACCCCAGGTTCTCACCGAGTCCCCGCCGCCGTGCTGGCAGCTCATCCCCAGCCTGACAGTGCGGAGCGCTGCGAGCCTGCCTGCAGCCGGGCCCTGGTGCCAGGGCGCCCGTGGCTGCGCGTGCATCGCGTGCGCAGGGACCCTCGGGAAGAAGAGTGCCAAAAATACCTCTGAAATACTGCTGCCAGGGAAACGAGGCTTCCTGCAGATTAAAGGCTGAGCAGCCCCTGTTTGGTTGCGGAGGTGGTCGGGAAGATGTCAGGGACTGATTCTGCTCTTGTTGTGCGGCTGCCAGTTCCCCAGCAGCAGATCCAGCTCTGCCATACGTGCAGATGCCCCGTCTGGTCGATCAGTCCCATCTTTGCCTGCATTTGTGCTTTGCCTGCATTCGTGCACTTGGAAACGGTTCCACTGCTCCATCCCACAAACGCCACAGGCTGAGCAGGGGTTTTTTTTCTTTTTCTTGTTAATTTGCAATTCCCTCTCTGGTGTCACTGAGGAGACAACGTTCTGGGCGTGGAGGGGTAGCTGCCCCCACTGAGGAGGTGAGAGGGACAGACTTATCCTGGGTTCCTGTATTCAACACTGTGGTCTTGGCTTTGCCATGGACTCCCCTGGCAACCAGGGCCAAGGAAGCTCTTGTCTCTTGTGAGATCTTGGCCTGTTTGCCCGGCGCTCCGGCCCAGCACCCAGCCCTGGACTGCGCCGTGCAGGGTGGGGGGAGCTGCGCAGAGAGCACCGCAGTGAGAGGTACCGGGGCAGCGTGGTGCAAAGCACCGCAGTGCCCACTCGCTTCTGAATGTGCCGAGCAGTGCCGTGATGCACAGCCCACGCAGTGCAGCGCGCTGAACTCATCCCACGCAGAGGCCGGCGGCCCACGCAGCGCCCGGGCACGCACCGCTCGGTGCAACCACGGCGCGCTTCAACCCCCG
>JASVER010000056.1:3074130-3098517 GCA_030449065.1 Oceanodroma leucorhoa | reverse complement strand
CTCCCTGCGAAACCCCGCCCGCTGCCTGCGAAACCCCGCCCGCTCCCCGCGAAACCCCGCCCGCTCCCTGCGAAACACGCCCACTCGCTGCGTAACCCCGCCCACGAAACGCACCGCCCCGGCGTCACCGCCCATTGGCCGCGGGGCGGGGCGGGCGCGCAGTCGGCGGCGGCCATGGCTCCGAGCGCGCAGGCGGGGGGCGGCGGCGGGCAGGCCCCGGGCCCGGGGCTCCGGCAGGGCATCCGCGCYGTCCTGCTGGGGCCGCCCGGCGCCGGCAAGGGCACGCAGGTGAGGGAGCACCGGGCCGAGGGGGCACCGCAGGGGTCTTTCCCAAGAGGGGCGAGGGCGTCCCGGGACACCTCCCGAGAGCCGCCGGCGGGACCGGGCCGCCCGGGCCCAGCGTCTGAGCCCCCGCCTGGAGGGACGCGGGTGTCCGGCCGCCCCTTGTCCCGCCGAGGGACTGGGGCGTGCGGCCTGCCCCGCGCCGGAGGGCCCCGGGCCTCCGCTCCACCGGCGGCTCAGGCATACGGACCCGCCGCCCCCAGGGTGCCGGGCGCCGGGGCCCTTTGTCCCAGACCCCCTCCCTAGGGCCGGCCGCAGGGCTCCGGTGCCTTGGCCCCGCTCCCGGAGCACTCGGCCTTCAGGGCTGTGTGCCGGGCCCTGCCACGTGCTGGCCGGTCACAGACCATCCCGCTGCTGCGAGCGGGGACAAGGCCCCACCGGGGCGGGGGCTCCGAACCCCGGGTGGGCCTCAGCCCCCGAGGTCGTGGCTCTGAAACCCTCACGACGAGCTCCCCTCATGTCTGTCCTCTCCCGCAGGCTCCGAAGCTGGCCGAGACCTACTGCGTCTGCCACCTGGCAACCGGGGACATGCTGCGGGCCATGGTGGCTTCGGGGTCTGAGCTGGGCAAGCGGCTCAAAGAGACGATGGATGCGGGGAAGTTGGTGGGTAGCGGGGAGATGTGCTGGGAGGGGAGGTGGGCTGGCAGCACCTGGAATGAGAGCAGTCAAAATCCACCTCTTAATTAGAAGCCTCAGTGACAAAACCCAATTAGTGGAGGAAGGGCAGATTGTAGGGTGAAGGCAGGGGTGTGGGTTCTCCTTCTCATTATCCTGCAGGAGAAACATCCTATTAAAATATTGTTGCTCTTCAAGATTGCTCCTTGTTTACCAGCAGCCTCTCTCTCCCTGGGCTGGTTCTTTCCGCCACGGTGCTTTTGTGTTCATGGAGTGCAGTCTGGGTTGTGGCTCCTGAACACGGAGGTGAAGGTTTATCTTTGGAGCAGCAGGATGTTACAGCCATGCTTTGCGGCTCCTGTGTCTCTTCACACGATGCCTGGACTCCTGTGGGGTGGAAGAGTTTGTTCAGAGGGTTCATTTGTGTCCCAGCTCTTGCATAAATGCCGTTTGCTTGTAAGTGTGAGGTGAAAATAGATTTAGGGGTGTTGCTGTGGTAGTTACAGTGAGTGCTGCGTAATGCTGTGTGAAAGAGACGCTTTGGATCCCCAGGAGACAAAAGTTAGGATCTCTGACACCTTCATCTTCTGAGGATCTAATTATCTTGCCAAAATGACTGAAATATCTTGGGGAAACTTGAAGGACAGCAAATTGCAGCGACTTGCCCCAAAGCTAAGCGGCGTGGGGCACATCTTGGGCATCGCTGCTGGCTGTCACGGGCTCATAACACCCCACGGAGAATCTGCAGGCCCTGGGTGGGAAGAGCGACGTGGCTTATCTCCAGCTTTCGCTCAAAGCTTGCATTGCAACACCGAGCCTGCAATATCCCAGCTGGTTATGAAAGATAGGGACGTTATCGGGCAAGGCTGGTGGTATCTGCCACGTGTGTGTGGCAGCCAGCACCGGGCTACTCCACAGGTATATCCCAGCAGTGTACTCTGGCTCCGAGATAACTCGGCTGGGAGCACAGCAGCGTTCGGAGCCTGGGATGGGTTTTTATGCTCGATTACGAAGCAGGACCCCATTCTGCGAAAGGGGTAATCAGGAAAGCACAGAAGTGACTTGTTGCTTCACCCAAACTGCCTCCCGCCCGTACGCTTCCTGCTCCAGGGCTCTTGTTTACGTGTGCTGTGACAGTCTGGTCCCCAATCCTGCTGGGTCCCAGCTGCGTGTGCTGGAGAAAACAGCGCTGAGGAGAGCTACTCTTGAATAAACAGCTATTGTTGGGGCTGCAGCATCTGTTAGTACTTTCCAAATGCTGCAGTGTAGAAAAGGCACTAATCCCAGCAGTATGCTGAGATCGTGATATGGGAAAAACTATCCAGCAAGGCCTGTCAGCAACTGTCGGGCATTTACCTTCACACAAGGTTCACGAGAGTCAATGTGCAACTCGCCTGCTTTGCCCTTCCTGGCCAGGGCTGCCTGTGAGGGGGATGTGTGGGTGAAGGTACAAAGTAACAGGAAATAAAGGTTACGTCKGTATTTTGTATTGTGAATTGGTTTAAAAAAAAAAAAGTAATCTAGGGAGTTCGTCTTCAAGCTGACGGTCTCCCTTGAAATACAGCAACCTTTGTAACAGTGAGGTTACAGCGCTGGGCCAAGTCCCTGCACAGGCTGGAGTGTCCCTGGCATGAAGTGTCTCAATAGCCACGTCTTAGTGTTGACATCCTTGGCAGGGAGCGCTTCCCTGTCGCGGGCAGGCCTGAACACGCAGCTTTCGCCCTGTTAACAGCAGTGTCCTGCTCTGGGGCTGCTGCCTCTGGGACCGGGAACGGCTGTAAAAAGGGTCTGATGCAGCCCGGGCGCTGGCATGAGTACAGCAGCTGGGTGTAAAATCGGGGTGTCCCTCCTAACCGTGCGCCTGTCTCTGCAGGTGAGTGACGAGATGGTGGTGGAGCTGATTGAGAGCAACCTTGACTCCCCTCCCTGCAAGAACGGCTTCCTCCTGGACGGCTTCCCACGCACGGTGAAGCAGGCCGAAATGGTACGTGAGGTCCTGTTTGGGGACTGCTCTGGCATCTCCTCCTTCCCTGGAGACGGGTCCCTTGGTTGTGCCTCTGCCCCTCTCAGTTGGGTGTTTTCTGTTGCAGCTGGATGAGCTCCTGGAGAAGAGGAGAGAGAAGCTGGACTCCGTCATCGAGTTCAGCATCCCTGACTCTTTGCTTATCCGGAGAATCACTGGACGGTAATTCTTCTCACCCAAACAGTCAGGATGGGGTTTCCTAGTTTAGGGGAGAGCATCCTAATTTTGGATCCTCATGTCATTCTCACAGTGTTTAGGGCTAGCTGCGGTACTGGTCTGTATTAGATTTCTGMTCTGTTTGAGCCTTCCTGCCCTGATCCCTTGCCTGCTCTCCTGGGCCAGCTTTGAACAGAGCCCCCTTCATTGCCCAATAAATAGGGGTTGCCTATGAATCCGCATCCTTGGTGACCCAGCTCAGCCTTTAAGCCCGGTGTCTGACAGCTAATGTCTTCGTGCTATTGCTTCCCTGGAGCTGTTACTGCTCCCTTACCCAGGACATTGCATACATGTTTGGGCACAACTGTCCAGGGTCAGCTGTGGCCGTGCAGGCACACAGGCGGCTCCCACTGTCTGCTGTTGCACTGTCACCCTCGCACCTCCAGGAGCTAGCCCCCTTCCCCAGTAAAGTATAAAGTAAAAATCCTTTCTCCATCTCCTAGCRCAGCTGCTTTTTTCAAGTGCCTAAAGAGGCCCTTGGTACAGAAATAGCGAGAAGAGACTTTTTTCTTAATGGAGAGAGGCTAATCGGGTTGCTATTGCGGATGTTTATGTGATGATGAGTGGCAGGTTCAGAAAACCTTGTCCTGGCACCGGGCTATACTTTGCTGACACTTGCTTTCTGTCTTAGGCTGATTCACCCAGCGAGTGGCCGCTCTTATCACGAGGAGTTCAGACCCCCGAAAGAGCACATGAAGGATGATGTATGTGAGCTCCCAAGGCCACAGCTTACGTTGCTTTGGGTTTAGCTGATGCTTTGCAGCATCCCTGGAAAAACTCATTTCTTTCCTTCTCTCGTACCTTCTGTCCTGGCTTTCTGGGGAGCGTGGGGAACTGCCTGGGCAGCCTGAGCCGACGGCGCTGCGGGGAGCGAGGCCTGGAGGGATGAGTGAAGGGCATGGCCGTTCTGCAGAGCCRGCCTGGGCTCTGCCAGCCTCAGAATTTGTTGGACTCTGTCCATAGCTGAAGTTGCGGTGGGTTGTGACTGGTTTCCCTCCTGGGGAGCAACTGGTGTCTGCTCTTGAGGCTCCTTGGGCTCCTTTTAGCAAGCAGAGTGGTGTGTGKGGGAAAGACCACGATGCTGAATCCTTCTCTCTTCAGTGACTGCTCTGGGACTTGTTTCGGCTGCCCTGGGTTCGCCCCGCTCCCCCCTGCGGACCTGGGGATCGCCTCTGCAGCTCCACGTTGTAGCCTGTTTTGGAGGAGGGGAGCAGGGGTTGTCATAGCTGCGGAGAGAAGGGGGGAGCGTGCCAGGCTGCAGCTAGCTGGAGACTGTCCCCTTGCTTCTCCCAGGTCACTGGAGAGCCCCTGATCCGCCGTTCGGACGATAACGAAACAGCCTTGAAAACCCGCCTGAAGGCCTATCACACACAGACCTCTCCCCTGGTCTCCTACTACAGCAAGCGAGGGATCCATACGGCGGTGGATGCCTCCCAGTCTCCCGATGTGGTGTTTGCTAGCATCCTGGCAGCCTTCTCGAGAGCAACATGTAAAGACCTGGTTATGTTCATTTAGGGCTCTGTCCCAGGACAGAGCTCTCCCTTTTCTCTCTCTCTGTCTCTTCATCTCTGTCTCTCTGGGGCCGGGGAGGGTGAAAAGCTAAGCAGAGTAGAAGACGAGGGGACAAGACGATGCAGTCCAAGGCAGGGCTGTGCTAATTCTCTATTAAACAAGCTGTTAACGGTYTCTATCTCGGTATATGTGAACGTCRGTCTGTCTGYGGATGCCGGAGATTTGGCCCCTAGAGGTCGCAGCGAGCCCGGGCACCAGCTGCCTGCTGCCAGAAATGGGGTTTGCAGCCCTTTGGGTCAAAAGGCTTTTGTTTCCTTCTAGAGCTGTAGCTTCCTGGAAGGAGCTGTACTTTCAGCTCCTTCTGGCTGCTCCACAGGGGACTAGCAGAAGGTTGGAGATCAGGACTGAGCAGTGGAGGGAGGGGAAGACCTTCACAGGGTGCCGGATAGGTGATGCGCTCTGTCGGCTGCAGGAAATRAAACGGGGGGTTGCTTGTGGGAAGCATGTGGAAGGCTGCGTGTGTGTCGGCCCGGGGAGCAGCCGTGGGAGGGAGAGCTTGGCTGTGCCGGCGAGTGCAGCCTGCTGCTGCTCGGGGCTGGGCGAGAACTTGTTCTCGTTGTGTGTGTTGTATTCTTTGTGGGATGGCAGGTTACCTGAGAGCACAGCCTGTTTTCCTCCCAGTATGATGGGGCTTGTGGGGCAGAAAGAGGGTGAGTGAGAGCTGGGAGTTTTCAGCCTTTCCTCATTTGTGGGGCCCAATGTAGCAAGTATTAGTGAGACGCTTTTTGCTTTTTTTTTAACAAYATGAAGTCTCTGGTCAAAGTCTGACAGTCACTGTGTGTGGCATGTTGGGATCTCCTGAGGACAAGAAAGGGCTTGGGTTTTATCTCTTCGCTCTTGCCTTAGCTTTGGCCAAGGAGATGAAGATGTGTTGAGCTTCTGATCCCAAAGTCTAAATAAAGCCTTATTGCAAAACAAATGATTTTTCAAGGCCTGAGAGACAGCGTTATTAACCACTGGCTTAATGTGCCCTTGAGCCAACGACCTTCGTTATGAGATCATGGAAATGTACTTGTTTCTTGAGCAAGTCAAACAGCTCTGTCAGGCTGTCCATTTGAGGACACCATGTGCAGTGTGGTTAGTGCCCCGGCTTCTCGGGGCCATTATGCTGCTCTRTGGTGACCCTGCAAGGCTGGTGATGCCCTTTGCCCATGCAGGATTCCAGCCCTTCCTAGAGGACTCTGCTGAAAATGCAGATTGGCCCAGATGAAAGTTTGTCCTTTGGCCTTCCATGTATGTTTACTGATTTAGTGTTATTGAGTACCCTTCTCTTTCAAGGAGATGGCCTGTCTCCCTCCTGTGCACTGAGSTGCTGTGGGCTGTGTGTCCAGAGCAGATGCCTAATCCTCAGGAATCCCTTGCTCTTTTTCTTGATGATTTCTCTTTTATCTGAAAATCACTCTCTGTTTTCATACATCCTTTCCAGGGAAACAACCTCTTCCCTTCCAGCAAGCTGGAAATAACACCAGGAACTGAAAGSAGTTGTCTTGTTTCTCTTGAAAGCACGTGACTGCGGGGAGAGAGGGTTTGAAAGTAAACGGTGCTGGTTTCGTCAGCAGCCTGCAGTCCCCTGAGATCCCCCAGATGGCCGTTGCCTTTTTGATCGTCTCTGGTTTTCCTGTGAAAGGGCAGCCCCGGCGCGTGGCGTCRGCGTGCTGGGAGGTCGGGATAGCATTTAGCATAGGACTGCTGTGCTCCAGGGCAGTGGAGAGGAAAGCGTGTTAGAGCTGCTCCGGCATCTCGATGACTGTAAAGAATTTCTGAGTGGAAGCAGCTTTTATCTTGGCATCTCGAGAGAGTCAAAAGGGAAGAGCTGCAGCCCCCTACATGCTGCCATAATGGCAGGAGGGTTCCCGGCCAGTTGGTGTTCCTGGATTTGGTCAAGGTTTTACTCCACAGCAAGAATAATGTGTTCCTCCACTCTCCGTTCCTCTTCCCCTTTGTGCTCACTTTGCATCCAGCTCGCCAGCCTTTTTCTGCCATAAACCATGATTAATTTTGKTTTTTTTCCCTAAATCTATTTTTTTCTTTGTTCCCATTTATTCCAGCTGAGTGACTCCATGAAGCAGATGAGAGACCACCAAACGCTGCACACTCTGCTACATCACCCRTGGCAGCCCTCCCCTGGGTGCAGGGGAGGCAGGGAGGGCAGCTGGGAGGGGGTTACGATTGATGGGAGGGGAATAAGGAGGTGGTAGACAAGGGGCTTGGGGGCTGATTTGGTTGGGTTTTGTTTGGATTTCTTATTCGGCAGAATCATTGTGAAGAGGGGATGGCCTTCTCCTTAGAAATCACAGTTTGGGGAGGCAAAACAATTGTACAGAGTGAAACATCTCTGCCAGTGATCAGACGCAGGTCCTTGACCTGTTAGGAGGGCAGGGCTAGATGCTGTTCCAGGTTTYTCCAGGACTTTCGGGGCTTGTCTCATGGGCTCTTAGTACTCTGAGGCCACTGCAAGGTTTGCTGTGATTTTCTAAAGTTTCCTGTCAGCGAGGACCAAAATGAACAAATGACTCATCATTTCTGAAATGGAAAGGGAAAAAAAGATGCCATGGTCTTTTCCTGGAAGTTTTGTTTTTCTTGTTCTGCTGCATTCCAAAATCCCGGCATAGAGACTTCTCAAGGTTTCTCTGCTGCTGAACAGAGGGGCTGYGGCTCTAGTCCAAGCCTGCCTTACTTGGCTTTTCTGTGATCTTGACCAAGCTGGAATTTACACAATTCTGAAGAAATGCAAAAGAGACTTTCTTAATTGACTGCAAAAATAACACTTAATTGGCTTTTTTTGCATTTCTTTCTAGATCAAATGGTGCCTTGTCTAACCTCTGAATCAATAATAAAATAACCCCTTTACATTTTGTATCTGTTGCTGTGTCCTCTTTGACCTGCAGACAGCGTGGAAGACAAGAGGAGGCAGATGACAGCATAGCCAACTAACAATTGAGCTGGGTGGATCCTCGGGCCTGATCCTATCTCAAGGATGTTGTTCTGTGCAGTTGAAAATGTGGCTTGTAATTCCTTTTATCTCTTTTTCCTTGCTGAGTGTGTTCCAATGCTTTATATCACCATAGCAATGGTGTCTTTTGCTGCTTTTCTCTCTCCTGGTTCTTCATGTGTGATRCTGAAAGCACTGAGCCCCTCTGTATCCTGACCCTTCCTGGTCAGAGCTCCTTTCAGGTATTTTTATCTGATGTAATTCCTAGCCTTTTCACCCTCCCTTTGCAGCGCTAGTGTGTGGAGGAGCTGATGTTATTTCCTTCTCTCCTCCTGCAGTAACTGCAAGTCACATACTGTGTCTTCTGTTTCTGCTCATTTGTTTTCTGCCTTTCGTACCCTTGTTGCATCCCTCCCTTCCCCTCCACTGGTGCCCCTCTAGCTACGCGAGGCAAAATCTCCAACGCAAGAAATGAGAGCATTTCCTGGCMTCCCTTCATCCTGCCTCCACAGGGACCCTGACCCTGGCTACCTGAGTTATCTCAGAGGAAGGCTGTTACCGATGTGCTGACGGGGGGTCGTTGTTCTTCCACAATGCCCTTGGTACCCCCCTTGCAGCCCTGCTTGTGTTCGGGGCTTTGGTTTAAGCACTGTGGACAGGCACCAGAAAGRGTCAGGCTGCATATGCCCATTTCCTCCAGAAATGACTGGTTTCTTCAGCATAATTGGGCTCGTTCACTCCTCCGCCATTCAGTCTCTCCGTGCTCTGGTATTTTTATTACCTCTCTGTACCTCCGATTAGCATTCTCTCTCTTTTGAAGGCAAGCTTGTGCCTCTCTGGCGTTTGTGGTGTTCTTCCCTTGTTTCTTTTGATGATGGATGTTAAACTATGCTCTTCCTCGTTGCTTGGGATTGTGTTCTCTACTAGCCTGCTGTTGTTTTAAAAACCTGTTCTGCCTGCTCCTCCTGGCTTTCTAGTATGTGGGATGGAGAAGTCTTGGCTCCTCTGAGCTGGGCTTCTTCCATTTGATCCTTACCTAAGTGTGGAGCATGAAATGAATTGCTGGGGTGCTGTGGGAAAGGCTGCTGTGGGGAGGCTGTTTAGCTCGAGCCTACGTCCTCTGTAGTTGGATCTGTTCTGTGACCTGTCTCTGTCATGTTGACCTTGAATGTTTTCCACAGCACGTGATGCTCTGCAGGTGCTGTAAATCCCTTCTGTTCAATGATTTCATTCCAGCAAGCTGCTTATCAGGCACTCTTTTGAAAACTGTGTTCATATTTCATACACACAATTATTCAGCAACTATAAAAGGGGAAAATTCCTATTTATAGCACAAGGACCAGCATCAAATAGGACACTGAATTCTCACTGATAGAGGAAGTGACCTGTTCTCTAATGCAGCAATATTTCTGCTGAAAAGAAACAGCATCTTGGATGGGGGGGAGGGATGAAAAGCCCTGGGCCATCTCTTTCCATTAAAAATGTGCTGCAGTCCTAAAAATACAGTATCTGCCCTTCTCCCTTCCTGATGAAACCATCTGCAAAAGAGAAATTGCAGAAAAACCTTTCACTGTGGATTTGCGGTTAGTAATAATGAGTCCACTGATTCTTGATGGTCTGTCTAGTTTGGAGCTGGTCTTAAGTTTCTGATCGATACCTGACCTTGACCTGGGAGCGAGGAGAAGTCACTACAGAGTGCCTGCTGCGGGCAAGCCACACAAATCCCTTGTCTGTAGAGAGTTTGTACAATCACGGTACACATGTGCGCAGCCCTGAAACAGAAAGAGCGTGTGGGGCTGAGGAACAAAGAACTGGCTGAGAGCAATGAAAGGAGGGGGTGGGAAGAGCGCTGGGGACACGGGTGGTGACTGCTGTGGAGAAGGTGAGTGCCTGTTTTGGCTCAGCCTGCTTCCCATGGCTGCCTCTGCTCTCCCCTTCCAGGTATTTTGAGCCGCGGCTTCCCCCAAGGCCATCACTGGCCTTTGCCTGCCGCTGTTCCCTGTTGTCACCCTGTCCTTCCCGTGGTCTCCAGGCTCTTTAGGAAGAGCTGCAGTGGGTGATACCAAGCGAGGCCCTGGGAGGTGGAGGACCAGAGGATGGGATTCCCCYTCCTGTCGCCGTGGCAACCGTTGGGAAGGGATGCAGCAGTGGGGTGTGATGGGCTGCGTGGAGCGGAGGGGTGTGATGGGGAGGCTGCGGAGGCAGGGCTGCGCTGACATCACGCCGGGGAGGTGGCGCAGAGGGAAGGGGAGTGGGAAAGGGAGAGCCAGGGAGACTGCGGAGGGAAGAGAGCTGCATCGGGAGTGGGCTCCAGGGTGAGGTAAGAGAYGCTCCAGGAGCAGCGGGTCAGGGTGGGCTCCACGAGCGGCTGCGGGATCAGAGCCTGCCTCGGCATCTTTCTGGCTGACGTGCTGATGTGGGATGGCTCTTGGGCAGCAGCAATATTATACARTGCCCTAACAGCCTGGCACTGTTCTTGGACAGTAAGACCAGGTCAGAGCCTGGCTGGCTGGTGCAGAAGCTGCAAAATGTGTCCCCCTGGGATACCAGTGTGTGTCACTGACGCTGTGCTGGGAAGAGCCAGGAGTACCTGAAATTCCAGGATGGGCTAAAGGGACTGGGGAGCAGCCCTTGTCCCCCTTTGGAGAAGGGGACCAGAGTTCCCTCTTGGGATTAGAGCACGAATCATTGATGAAATGAATCAGAAGTTTTGAGATCTGGTCCCCCTGAGCTGCATCTAGCTGATAGGAGGCTGTAAGCAGAGCTGATGCACTGGGACCRAGCCCAGCAGCGTGCATTTGGGGTGGGAATCCTAAACTACACATCTCCAACAGCCTCAGCACTTACCCTGCCTGTGCAGGAAGCARTAATTCTGGGGAAGGCAGCCAGGTGCACGATTATTGCCGGGAGCTCTCTGGATGTGGATCCTGGGGATCTGCAGACCTGGAAGGCAAAATAACAAAGTCCTTGAAACTGCTCTGGATGTCGTATTGCCTTTTAGCGTAACGGTTGCATAACGGGATCCGATCTGCTAGCGGAGAGAACAAGGGGTGACGGTCACCTCTGTGCCCTGCAGCATCCCAGCAGTACCTATGCACCGTACTGGCCCATGGCCCTGGGGTGAATTTCATCTCTCTTCCTAATCCAAAATCTGGGGTCATTCTTTAATTCTTGAAAAAGCTGGTGGGTTTACAGTTCCAATTCCACAGCAGGAGGGTGTATGGACTCCATGCCTACACGCAGGCTGGGCAGCAGTGCCCTGCAGTATGTTAGCAAACTAGAAAGCGAGTTCATTAGCACCCACTCAATCTGTGCTAACCTGCCTTTTGCCCTTCAGGATCTTCAGTGTGTATCTGACTGAGGAAAGTACATCTGGGGTCACAAGCCCATTGCTGGTAACCCCTGTGGGTGTCAGAAACCAGTACAGGGGTGGAGATGGAAGAAGCACAAAGCAGAAATTCAGTAGGGCTGAAGAAACCTTGTTTGAAATCCAAGAACAGGGAGAGGCCAATGCTCCTGTCACAACCGTTTTGTTGAAATAACTTTCACACGTTTCCCATGTTTCACATGTCATTTAAAGGGCTGGGAGCAGCAGTGGGGCCATGGAGAAATGTGGCCAGGAATGCTCAAGTGTGCATGAGAGAGCAGAATTGCAATAAGGAGCATAAATACGCTTTAATTAGGGAAGGCTATTGCTGCGAGATGCACGATCCTCCCCCACCAAGGCACAGATGCTGGGTCTATGGGGAGCATTTGGGAGTGGCCTGGGGTGGCCACACTGCTGCTTATTTTATGGTAACTCTGCAAACAGCAACAGCTTGTGCTGCTGTGGGGGACTTCTGCGGGAGCAACAGGTCRGAGGCCCCACGCTTGGAGGCTTTTAGGAGCAAGCTGCAGCGTTGTCACCCAGGTGGCTGTGTGGCCAGCTGCGTTTCATGCCTCTGATGTGGGTGGGCAGGGGAGGAGAGGACCCGCTAGCAGCTCTCTGCCAGCTCTCGGTGCTGCACAGGGCAGCTGTGGTGGGAGGGAGCCAGCCCTGGATGGGTCCAGGCACTCCGAGATGAGACCTTGCCAGGCACAGCCTAAACCAGGCTCTCGGGGGCAGTTTGGGAAGAGCACAGGGAGGAGTTACCGCTGCTTTTCTGCAGCTTCAGTCCCTGAGGTTGCAGTTCTGCATGGCCAGCGGCTAACGCAGCTAGAACTGCTTCTAAGTCATGTTTCAACTTGATTTTTTCAAGGTTATTCAAAATTTAGTGGGGGAGTGGCAGCAGGACCTCCTACAAGCAGAAAGGCCAAGTCAACCCTCCTAGTCCTTGACCTCCTCCACTGCTCAGCTGGCTCTCCTTGCTGTTCCCCCTATACTTGCCTACACTGCAAAAGGGACGATCATGTGAATATTACACAGCCTGGCATCTGCACATCAGCTGAAGCAGCTGAGTCTCTGACATGCTCCTAGTGCCTTCATGTGATCCTGTTCCACAGCTGTGCTGTATTACCTGTGTGTTTGGTCCCTACCATAGGCTATCACTGCTAGATATACAGTAATATAGAAATACAATAAACGGGAACTTGTGCTCTGCTGGGTGTTGGTACCCATCCTGCAACACAAGCCCTCCTGGGAAAAGAGGGCTGCGGACCTGCGAGCCTCTGCGGAGGCCTGGGGCACCAGGAGGAGCTGCCCTTGTGCCAGTGTCCAGAAAAGGCCCTGGGAGCTGAGCCAGGTCCTGTGAGACATTTTAATCCTTCCTGTTCCACAGTCTATCTTGGCCATGACTCCACTGCAGTGAAGGTTTTCCAGCTCCTTTGGCAGGGGCGCACGCAGGCACGCACAGGCGCCTACCTTGTGTTTGTTTTCACTCCTTATCTGGTACCATTGAGAGCAGGCAGCGCCGCAGCCGAGTCAAGGAGAGCAGGTCAGTGTGTTCCCACTACTGCCTGGGCCACCCTGGAGTCCCCTCTATCCTYTCCCTAAACCCAGGCTGAAATTTCCTTCTGCTGAGGTAGCCATTTGTTTAATAGCTGAGGTTACTTGAGTAATCAATATTCTCTGGTTTCCAACGGAAATATTATCCCTTTGGCCAAATCAGCATTTCTATCTTTGTTATAAACCTGGCCTTAACTCTCAGCTCTGGGGGGATCTAGGTGCATTCCCAACCTACCTGCACAGAACCCTGCTCCTTTTCTTTCCTCCTGCCAGCGTCACTTTTTCTCTCTGAGGTTAAGCAAGAAGGGCTGGAAGTACCCGGAGAAATTGCTGGAGCCATCTGACTCTCTTCTGTTCTTGGCTGTCTTGGCTCTGCCCCAACAGCTCATTCTCTGTGCTTGCTTCTCTAAGGAGGGTGGTGAGGACAGAGTCAATGGGATCCTCATGGCCAAGGGCATTGCTGATATAAATCCCAGTCCATGGGCTCCAGGAGAACTTGGCTCACCCGCTGCCAGCAGAAGAAAAACTGTTCCCATCACACAGCAGGACCTGTATCCCAGAGAACCAGGGCTGGAAGACAAGGTACCTATAGTAAGGCTCCATGGCTGCAAATAAATTTTCCTTGCAAACAGGCGAAGGCTCCGACTCCCTGGAGCTGGATTTCCACTGGTTCCATCCCAGGCAGCCAAAGGCTGGGCTGTGGCTCTGGGCTCCAGTTTCCTCTGACTGAAGGAGGCCACAGGGTTTGTTCTGCCGCTGGAGCAGTTGAAACACCCTCACTGTGCATTGTTAGCGTCTCTGCACATCTCTSTTATTTCCAAACCAGAAAAGGTCACAGAGACCCAAGAGAAACCCACTTCCCTCCTTCACTGGAACTCCTCTTTCTGCCTGGCACATGCTTTTGTTGCCATCTCTTGCCTGCCAAATGCAGGAACAAACACTGGGGTTTGGCAGGGCTCAAAGCCTTGGCTTGTCGGATGGGAAAGAGGCATTCTTGGTCCTCAGCCCGGGGACAGGGCTCTGCTTCACGTCCACTGCCAGGTTCTCCAGCTGCAATTCTGGTGCTCATCCCACGCTGAGAGCACTGTTCTTACGTGTCTGGGGATGGTCAGCACCCCTGGGTGCTAAACTGTGAATCCTGCAGGAGATCCACAGACAGTGGGCGGGAATAGCTGGAGCAGGACCCAGAGCTACGTGAACCCCAGCACGTTGTTGTGGCTGAGCTGCACGTACAGTGGGAAGCGCAGGAGTCAGCGCTGCCTTGAGAGGCTTTTCCCCAAATATGCGTGACGGCAGGGGGGCAGGGAAAGGCAGAGGGAGGCCATGTAAAGTCAGGCTGTCTCTGCTTTGTTTAAATAGGGCTGTTATTGCCAACAGCTGCCCCCTGAGAGGCTGCAGGGCTTACGCTGGGGAGGGATCCTGGAACTCAGAGGCAGCTGGGAGGCACTTGGCAGCTACTGCTATTTCAGTGGCGGGCACTGGACTCTTCCCGGTGCTTTTCCTGGAACTGGGATGGCAGCCTGGATCGGAGAGGGTAGGGCTGGGCAGATGAGAGACGGTCATAGCTACTGCCTCCCTGTTAGAAGGATGCTATGGAGCAACAGCAGGGCCTGATTTTGAAGTATTTGAAGTCTCGGTGCATGCTGATCGCCCCAGAAACCTCCTACTCAATTTTCTGCTGTGCACAGTCCAGCCTCCTCAGACAGCACAGGGGCTAGTTTGCTGAAACACTGGCTAAGGCAACCCACAGATGGCATCAGCCCCAGAGAGGGAAGAGGGTTTCCATGGTGGTGAAGGGGTGAGGGAGAGGAAGGAGGGAGAAGAGGAATTTCCTGGCTGCGGTAAAGGTGGGCTCTGCTTGAAGAGAAGTTCGAGAGAATGGGCTCATGGTCATGGCATCAGGCTGGGGAAAGGAAGGGGTGGGTCAGCGGCAAACCCCAGCAGAACAAACCCCCGTTTACCTTTCCATGCCGGCGCAGGAATGAAGGACACTCCAAACCACAGCTCCCCTCTCCCCTTGCCCACTTTGTTCTGCTGTAGAGAGAACAGAGCACTGGGGGCGCAGCCCTGGACTGAACCAGGCTGAGGGCAAGGGCTTGGCAACCAAGGGTCAGGCTGGGGAAAGATCTCATCTGAGACAAGGGAACCCTGATCAAGCTGATTTTCAAAGTGAGACGCTCATACATTTCCCACCTGGTTAGCGCTGGCTCAGCCCTCTGGAAAATGACACACATTTTCCTTGCTGCGGGGCCAGAGGGTTGTGCTGGGAGCACTCTGCTGCTCTCCCGTCCCGGCTGCAGATGGGAGGTGCCTGCTGGCAGGGTCCAGAATCACTCTTCTTTCCCCTTTTGACAGCTGTTGCTGGTTATGAAAATGGGAATGTTCCCCAGCCAGTTCTCGGCAGGAACTGCCCTTTCCAGGGCTGACCGCATGGGCTGTTTCTTCCTCTTCCCACCTCCTGACAGTAGTTACAGAGTTGGGTACGTTCTAGTCTTGGCAAAGCACTGCCCTTCCCTGCTCCTCTTTCTCACACGGCGCACAGGAGAGGCCCGTGGCTGTGGCCTGTGAAGGGGGGATGTTTGTTCCTTGGCCTCAGAACAATAAAATTCTTGAGTCAATTCTCTTCCCAAAGCACAAAGAAAGAAATAAGAAATGCTGGGACCAGTCCTGCTGTGGGGTTTTATACCCCAAGCTGTCAGTCTGCAAGTAAACCTTGTTCCTAGCACASAGCTCCTGACACCAGCTACCGTCCCCTCTCCCCACAGTGCCGGATGGAGATCACACCTTGCAGGAGAGCGGTAGGGACATCACGGCATCTTGCAGGAAAGTCATTATTTCTTGTCACATCTGCTGCAAAGGCCAAGTGAGTGTCCACAGCATGGACAAGGGAACACTGGGCAAAGCTTAGCGAAGACAGGAAGGAGACAGCAGGGCTTATTGCTACTGGAAGCTGTGGGTGACCAAAGCATAGCAAGATTTGCGAAAGGGTCAAGCATCTCTGTAGAMAGCAAGACTGTGCAGAAGTTACCACCGATTACAGCTGCAGCAGGGTAGGAAACCCCGGGGTTCGGAGCTTAAGCCAGTTTCTAAGAGAAGGGAGCAGAACTASCAGGAAAGGGAAATGACTCCACGCCAGCTTTCTTGCACTGTCCTTGCAGCAGCCAGCGTTGGCTACTCAGGGGCCACATCCTACCCAGCAGGTTGAAAGTTCCTCGGAAAGCCCAAATGGTGCAACTGAGCCTAACTCAGAAAGAAGTTGTCTGGCTAATGCCAAGGTCAGTCTGAATAACTCCTTCCACTCTCTCTTCCACTTTTGTTGTGCAGGGAGGCAGGAAGCTGAAAATTCCCCGGCTGATTTTGGGACCCCAGGCAGAGGTCAGTGAGTGGTGACCGTCCTGGTTCCGAGTACAGATGAATGTGTTAGCACCGAGCCCCTTGCACTCAGTTCCCTCCCTGACTCCTAACAGCACATGACGACAGAATTTCCTTGCTCTTTATGTCAGAGCTCAGGGAAACTTTCTGCCACCAACGCTGAGTTAAATAAAAAGTTGGTAAATTCAGGAGGAAATGCGGCTTCATGCAGCAAGGCACTAACCTTTGGAATTGCTTTGAGAGTTGGTTAAGTCAAATATGATAACTGGCTTGGAAATATCCTGATGTTTTTATGACCTTTAATAAATGTCTGTACTTCTGTACCTAGACAAGGGTCACCACACTGCTCCAAGACATGACCAGATCCCCTTAGAAGGATAAAGAAAGAATTCTCTTCCTGTCTTTCCCTGTCCTGTTGTGATTGCTATTGCTCAGTTTCTGTAAAGCACAGGAATTACCCCAGGCCAGAGCAGCACAGCTGGAGTGCTGAGCACACCACATGGCCTGTTCCCATGAACCCCACTTTGGTATGAGAATGATCTCTTTGTTACAGCACTTCTGGAGGTGCCGAGGTGGTACGTGGTTTGGAAACTTTGCCTCCGAGACAAAGAAGTGCAGGGTTGTTACTCAGGGGAAAGAAGTACCACATCTGTGTCCTCAGAAGCAGACGGCAGGGTTTGAGCCCCACGCTAATATTCTCTCAGATGGTCCTGAAGAGACCTGAGATGGTCAAGTCTCTCCGTGACCTCCTGGCAAGTGAGGGAGTGTTTCATCTTCCCCTGCCAAGATGAAAACAGTCCCTTTCACTTTTCTTATTTCGCTTTTRTTGTCCCCAGCCCAAGCGCAGGGCTGTGAAGGTTGGGTGGTGGCTCTGAGAGGGTGTTATTCCACAGTGACCTTCCCAYGGGCATTGCTGAAGGGGCTCCAGGTAAGGAGAGGCCCTGCTGAGGGCCGTCGTGCTCTTGTCCTTGGAGGTTCTGCTGAGATCTTTCTCCTCCTAGGTGTTAACTGGTGCTTTGTGGGACTGGGGCTCAAACTTCCTTTGAGGCCAAGCAGCCAAAGGGACAGGCTTTAGCCACCGCCTGCCCGTGACAGCAGGACCCCCTGGTGCTCAGTTCACTGGAGCCTTCTCCCATTAGCAGGTCACTGCGAGCAGTGGATTATACCCTGGCAACAGGGACACTGCAACATGCAAGCCCCGAAACTGCAGCGCCTGCTCCACTACACAGCAAAATAGGTCGTGCATCAGCAAATGAAAAAGGACAGATGGTGTCTGCTAATACAGCTTAGTTTATGGCCTGCAGGATTAACTCACTAGTTGTCATGTCTGCAGAAAATAGGAAATGGGTGCGTCGGGTGGAGGAAACGTGTGGTGTGCCCAGCCCTACCTGTGTTTGTAGGATGCACCGGCTGGAAAGGATGTCAGAGATGCTGTGAGGTTTTGAGATGCTGCTGAAGGGCTGCCAGTGTCTCCTTGGGGGTCTGGGCACTAGAGCTAGTGCCTTGTACCAAGCCTTCCCATCCAGCTCCGGTTCCCACACTCCCACTGCAAAGGTCAGCACTGTAGGGAGAAAGATGCTGAGGCACGCGGGGATCTCCAGCAGAGACAGGGACACCGTTTGTGGTCTATGCCCCAACAACGGCTCTGCAGGAGAAGCCCACAGCTTCCTGTCCTGCACCAGCTGCAGGACAGCCTSCAGTTCAGCCTTTCGAACTCCCAAGCACCCACGTGTCTGCAGGAGTGAGACAGAAAGCTGAGGCAGAAGCCTCAGGTCTTTTCAATGCCTTCTCTGTGACACACTGTTCTCTTTCCTGGAAACCAGGCCAGTGCCTCACTCTGTTCTCCTTGCAGAAATCAAGCCCCGCGCCAGTGCTCCAGCTTCTCTGCATCTGCTCTTTTAAGGGCAGAACAAACCCTTCCTCAGTCCTCTGCAAATGGTCCTCCTCAAGATTTCACCTTGATCCTTGCTGCCTCTGCTGCGGCCGGGTTTGCTCACAGCCTGCAGGATGCTGAGCACCCCAAAAACCAGCTTGTCATCAGGGAGTGAGGAGAGAGGAGAGCCTCCAGAGCCAGTGCTAGATTCCTGCCCTGTCACGCCATCTCCGTGCCTCTTGCTGGTGGCACCTGGCTCTCCCCACTGAGTGCCCGGCCACCGCCACCCTGGCACAGCGTGCCTCGGACAGGCAGCTGCCTGCTGCTATCAGAGGTGTTTGTCACCCCCACCTTCTTCTAACCACAACCAGCTGTCACAGGCACTGGGGTTTTCTCCAGTGACTAATTTGCCTGTGTTTATGCCAACACCAAACACATAATTGTCTGTTTAACCGCTTGGGTGAGGAGGGAGTCTGGCTGCTTCCTCGTACTGTAGAGATCAGACCAGCACTTTCCTGATGGCAGCACCCTACTGTGCTAAACCTTCTCAGTTATAAATCCCCTATCATTAAGGATAGCAGGTCACCAGTAAGAGTGAATCGAGAGCGGGGATCATTGTTACTTCTATCGCCAAAGCTGTACAGTGAGTGTGCAGGACAACAGGTGTATAAAGAAATCAGAACAGCCTGTGCTTTTACTACAAAAGGAAATGCTTCTTTTGTAGAGGGGAAAAGCATGTCAGATTMCTATTGTAAGTAATTGCTTAACGCTCCCTACCTTTACGTCATTGCTGAAGTAGACGGTAGTTATCTTTGTGTCCCTGTTTGGGGTCTCCTTTCAATGCACGTGTGTCAGCGACGGGGCCAAGCCCATGGCCCTCCTGGCTGGCTGAGCCCTGGAGGAGACAGGATGGTGAGCTACGTGGGCATGTGAGCCTCCCAAGTTCTTCCCCCTCAAAATCTCTCCACCTCCCACCTCTTTTATCAGCTGCTGACAAGACTTGCCATGTGTGTAGGCAGCTCCCAAGCTTACAAGATGATTCCCCGCTCCCCCCACCTCCATCCACGAGCGCGTTCAGGATTTCGAGGAGGGGGAGCGCAGCGTTCCTCCGTCTGCAGGCCTGTTCTGCAAGGGATGCGCGATGCTTTCAGAGAGCTCCATGCGGTAACTCTCTCCCAGGATTTCACATGACAGCATCTTCCCCGGAAAGTCACAGCAGGGAGTGGAAGATTGCTGTGCTGTGCATGTGGGTGTTAGGAGGGAGCAGAGTGGGATGAGAAGATGGAGCGGAGAGGAGGTGTAACCGCAGAGTAAACCAGAACAATCCTCTTGGAAAAGCCTTGAATTTCTGATCCCAGGGCTCCCATCTCCTGTCTTTTGCTCTTAATTTAAAAGAATGTCAATCCTTGTTGAGTCCAGCAGAGGAAAAGGGAGTCAAGCAGAATCATCCCTTCCTTCCCTGAACACGTCTCAGGGGACCACGAGAGGCAAACAGAACATGAACTAACTAGATCAACCCAGAAAGTGTGTGCAGATTTGCACACTGGGGAGAGCCCTCCGCAGCCACTGGTGTCTTCCCTGGAGAGACATAAGCGGCCGTTAATGACATCTCCATCTGAGAAATGATCAGAGTGCATGTCATTACAAACCAGTGTTTCCCAAGGGCCCTGGCAGAAAATGACCCCAACGAGCTTCAGTTCTTGAATACACAGCTGCTACCTCGTGAATGCAAAGCATCCCTCACCACAGATCTCAAAGTTCTCAGGGTTAAGCCTTGCTGAATCCCTCTGACAGACCAAGACTGCCATCCCTGCTCCGCACACAGGGGAGTTGGGACCCCGACAGGAGGAATTAAGGGAGGCCCACATGCTCCTGGCATGACTCTTCAGGGCAGGGAGCTGGCACGAGACCCCCCACTGCACCCCTGAGAGGTTTAAAACTACCTTGGGTCTGTCTGTCCCTCTCACTTTCACCTAGATGCTGTGACTACAGCAACCTCTCAGGTTTGTCTGCAAGGTGTCACAGCACGTACCTGGCTGTGCCCCGTGGTGGGTCCTCAGGAGACAGACCCTCGAAACCGTCACCTGCATTTTGGCACTGGTGAATCCTGATGCATTTGGATCCCTTTAACAGCCCTGGCTGTCCCACCCAAACAGGGACAAAGGTCTCAACCTGCCCAGCAAGAACAGAGCTGAGTCATTCCAGAGTGCCCCTGTCTGGCAACAAGGAAGAATTCCTGGTGTAAAGCTGTTTCCTCCTTCCCCATCTTATCGTGTCTGTGGCTGTTTCGGAAAGCAGCAACAGGAGCTGGATTTTCTCTAAACTCCATCTGCTCTGAAACGCAGCCTGTGACCCATGAATAACCGTCCATCCCTGCCTGGGTACAGAGGTGGGGAGAAACCCCGAGGAGACCCGTGTCCTTCTAGAGAAAACAGTCCGTTCCAGAGACGGGTTCACACCTCAGTGCCAGAATGACCTGGAGGTTTAGGCGGGTTGAATCTTTGTGTGTMCCGAAATAGCTATTTCAACATCCCCCTGCATCCTGCGGGCCAGGGACAAGAGCAGCAGGCAGTTATTTACCATACCTGTGCTATCTGGGTGATCAGGAAAGGGGAGGGGGTGGGCAAAGGGGACTTGGTAGACGCCGGAGTTTCTATTTTATCGGCTGCAAACCGAAGCTGGCGCGCCGGCTTGCCAGCACCCCACCGCAGCAATATTCCCGGCCACGGCACACCCCAGTCCCTCCATGCAAATACTCCCAGTCTGAGAGTTTCACAATCCCTTCCCGGCAGCCAGCCTCTGCTTTCACTCTCTGAATTACGAAGGGGAGTTTTCATTACATCACCAGAAGCTCTTCCTCCTCGAAGCCAGTGACAGAGCTGTCACTCTGCTTTGTGGGGGTTTTTGGGGTGTGGGTGGCCGGGGTATTTCTCTGGAAAGTGGCTCTGTGCCTCCCAAAGGCAGGTTCAGCCCAGCCCAGCCTCCCTGGCTGYTCCATCCAGGCTGGGAACAGCACCAGGCAGCCCGAGTTGGCTCCAACTGGTGCCTGGACAAAGCGTGTCCTGCACTGCTGCTGGAAGCCTTCCTGGGAGATACGGCATTTTCAGGCGGTTTTAAAAGTTGCCTGTGCCAAATCCTGCCCTGATGTAAGCAGCGGGGTGGGAAGTCAGCAGTCTTCCAGCTTTCTGCCAGCGTAAGCAAGAGCAAATTTGCCTATCGGAGTTGGGATTTGCAGAGCGGTTCACTGAAGCGTTTGAATTCTCCCCCTTTCTATTTTTTTTTGGTTTTGTTTTTGTTTATCTTTTCAAATATCCCTCAGTTAAATGGTCAGACGGGTGACGGTTTCCCTGCAGCCCCTCAGGGCTTCCCTCAGGGAGGGGCTGAGCTGATCTCACTCCCAATCCGGTGACTTTCCAACCAGTCTCTTTCCTCCCCTCCCTGGCAGCCCACTTCCGTGCCCTCTCCTTCCCGGCCCCAGGTCCTGGCTGTTTTTTTTTTTTTTTTTTCCAGTTTGAATCAAAACAAACTACCGGGTTCAAACTGCTCCCTAGTCAGGAACGTGCTGAGCTGGAGCCTCTGCTTCTGGCAAGGGCTACGGAAAAACACCTCGGCCACAGAGAACTTGTTTTCAAGTAGATGGTATGTCTGGACCACGGCAGGGTCAGGACAGATAGAAGTCTCTCTCTGAGCTCCATAAAAGCACTGAATTCCCTTAAACATATAAAGACTGGCAAGAGGTCTGCGCAGCTCRGGAGCAGGGAAGATGGCTTTGGAGTCAGCATGAGCCCCTCGAATTTACCCTGGCCTCCCCCAGCCCTGTTTGTATCATCATTCCTCATATAAGGGAATGAAGAGTCATTTCTGCCCCATCAGCACGTTGCGAGCTGATGCCTTTCCCAGGGACTCCAGATGGTTTTGCTCTCTGTCTCTCTGTGTCTGCACTACTGGTAATTCAGGCCTGTCTCACATTAGCTTTTGAGATGAAACCTTCCCACAATTAGTTACAGTCTGTGCTCTTGCGCTGCAAAGGACGTAGGGCTGAGCTGTCAGAGCGCTGTCTGGGAGACCCGTCCCACACACAAGTCCTGTTCAGGTTTCTCTATTTCAGTCAGGAGTGTGATTTTTCTAGTGAAATCATCAAACCAAGACAGTCTCTGCTACAGATGGGTAGCGACAGCCATTTAAAGGTGCCTCATACCTGGCCCAACTCACGACAGGAATAGGTAATTTCAATATAATCTTGCTTCACACCAGTACAACATCTCTCCTTTCTYTCTCTGGCCTTCCTTTCCCACTAGTGAAATGGGGAGAGGATCCTTTCATGTGTCGGTGCACTCCAGGAGCTCCACATCAGGAATGTYGGAGAAACGCTAAGCATTTTCATGCCTGCCCATGACCTGCCAGCCTGCCAGGGACCGGAGCTCAGCAACTCACACTGCTCAGGGGCAACACGCTCCACAGACACCCTTGTAGCATCCCTGCCTCTCTTGGAGCAGAACTGTTTGGCTCCCTTGCTAAATTAGCTCGCTAATAACAGGGTTCTTCATCCCAGGCAGGAATTTAACACTCTGAGGCCAATCCTAAGTGCGGTCCAAAACTTCCAGCTGGGCCAAAGCCATGTGTATTGTGGCAGGAACGCCGGAGCGCAGCAGAGCTGAGGGAGAGCTGACAAATGTCTGGGGCTCATAAGCTCTAGGGAAGGACTTGGGTGCAGCAGGCATCTTGGGATAAGCACTGATAAGCCACTGTATGGCAGGCACAGAATGAAGGAAGAAAAGCGCAGGGAAGGTAACAGGAGAGCTGAAGGGTATTAGGAGAGGAGGAGGCACACGTTTCTGTGCTCTTATGCAGGTGATTTACTCCTTCTGTGCCCTCATTCACCCGTCCATCAAACGGGGAAGCATCATCATTATCTCTGCTGTACAGACAGGCATGGGGTCTTTGCCTACAGCAAGTCAGGCAGCGTGAGCACCGAAACCCAGGTGCTTTTGACTGTCAGCCTGGGTTCGGTTCGCTAAACCTCGTTCTTCCTCCCAGAGGCACTGAACGGGGCCCTCCGCAGCCGGGAAGGAGCCTGGTAATAACTATGCAAATAGGCTTTGCTGAGAAAAATGATTTCGGGAATGGCGATAGCTGGAAGACAGGGATGAAGCCACACTTGTCTTGTCACATGAATAACTACAGTCGGTCCAGTCAGAAGCTGACAGTCTATAGGGAAAGCAGCCCCTTCTGTGCCGATTTAACATGCATTTCATAGACACAGCAGATCTTTCTGCTTCGCCTCCCCTGCATAATAAGAGACAGTGTCCTTCCCGTTAGCTTATCTGCCTTTGAACGGGAGACGAGGTTGACAGACCCCTGTGGGCACGGGGGAACCCTGGAAGGAAACGGAGGCTTTTAAATTTCTGCATGACTGCAGTAAGAATGTGGGTTGTCGTTTCTGTGCCTCTGTATGAAAGAGGCTAAACCCTGCACTCGGGGAAGAGTTYCTGGGTGAGTAAATCTCCACACGACTCTTCACAATTCTAAAGGAGGGCCGCGCAGCAAGGGACAAGATGCCCCAGCAGGATGAATGAATTTAGARGGGACTCCTCTGGTTATAGACCACCCTCTCCAACAAGAGACATGTTAAAATGCAAACTGCCCTTGGGGAACAGCCCTCCACCCGCCCCCAGGGCAGCGCCAGGCCCCTTCACAACCCACCATTAGCGCCAGGCCTGGGACRGGCGGAAGCCTCTGGCTGGGTGAGGCCAGCAGGCCGCGATGGCCCACCCCGGGGTGGGCAGCAATGCTCCGGGCAGGCCCTGCGGCCCTGTCAGTGCCGGGGGCGGGATGCTGAGGGGAGCCGGGGCGCTGAGGGGAGCCGGGGCACTGAGGGGCGGCAGGCCGGGGGTGCTGAGGGGAGCCGGGGCGCTGAGGGGCGGCAGGCCGGGGGTGCTGAGGGGAGCCGGGCTGTGGACCTCAGCCGGGGCTGAGGTACTTCAGAGCCACTTGGGGCACCGCTGCCGCGGGACGGGGCCGGGGACAGCCATCACCGCACCGGGACCCGCGGGCTTCAGGCCTGCCCGGGGGCGCTGCCCGCAACCAAAATGGCGGGGCCGGCGGCCGCGCCCGCTGACGGGCGGGGCGGGGCGCCTGCGCAGTGGGCGGGGCGGGCGCGGTGCCGCACTCACTCGGCTCCGGGGCCGCTGTCGTTACAGCGTGGCGGAGGCAGCGCCCGGCGGGACGCGGTGCCCGGAGCCCCCTCGCCCCCGGAACCACCCTCGCGCGGTGCTGCCGCGACGCCCGGACCCCCACCGCGGGCGGACACCGTCGACTAGCAACCGCCGCCCCGGCCCCGGTAGCCATGGGCTCCGAGCGGGACTCCGAGTCGCCGCGCTCCTCCTCCATCCACTCGGCCGCCGCCAAGTGCCCGAAGCCCGGCCGCCGCCGCCGCCTCTCCTTCCAGAGCGTCTTCTCCGCCGCCGCCGCCTCCGCCGCGGGCGGCCGCCGCCGCGCCAAGGCCGAGCCGCCTCCCG
>JASVER010000056.1:3055304-3073990 GCA_030449065.1 Oceanodroma leucorhoa | reverse complement strand
CCCGAGGAAGCGCCGGTGGTCGCGGAAGGTGGCGGCGAAGAGGAGCTGGAGTGCCCGCTGTGCCTGGTGCGGCAGCCGGCGGAGAACGCCCCRCGGCTGCTGTCGTGCCCGCACCGGTCGTGCGGGGCCTGCCTGCGGCAGTACCTGCGCATCGAGATCACCGAGTCCCGCGTCAACATCTGCTGCCCCGAGTGCAGCGAGCGCCTCAACCCCGCCGACATCCGCCGCCTCCTCCGCGACTCCCCGCACCTCGTCGCCAAGTACGAGGAGTTCATGCTGCGCCGCTGCCTCGCCGCCGACCCCGACTGCCGCTGGTGCCCGGCCCCCGACTGCGGGTGAGTGCCGGGGGGGGGGGACACGGTGTCCAGGTAGGGTGCTGCCCCCTCCGTCCTGGGACAGCGTGGGGAGGGGGGGACCCGCTGKCCCCGTAGGGTGCTGCCCCCTCCGTCCTGGGACAGCSTGGGGAGGGGGGGACCCGCTGGCCCCRTAGGGTGCTGCCCCCTCCATCYGTCCTGGGACAGCCTGGGGAGGGGGGGACCCGCTGKCCCCRTAGGGTGYTGCCYCSTCTRTCCGTCCTGGGATGGCTCAGGGAAGGGAGACCCCYGCCCTGGTGGGGTGCTGCAYGTCCCCAGCAGGTCCTGGGACAACTGGGTGAAATGGGACCTGTTGTCCCCATAGGGTGCTGCTCATCCCCACCAGGTCCTGGGACAGCTGGGGACGGTGTCCCAGCTGGGATGGTCCTGGACCCACTGTCCCAGTGGGATGCTGCTCGTCCCCAGCAGGTCCTGGGGATGGCATCCCACCCACTGTCCTGCTGGGGTGCTGCCTGTCCCCACCCGCGTCCCAGGACAGTGCAGGGAGGGGCGGCTCACCCCCAGTGGGGTGCTGCTGCTGATACACACTTCTGGTCCCACCGAGTCCCATGAAGAGCCCTCCCTGCAGGTGTGCTTTGCTTGTCAGCAGCCTCCAGGACAGTTGGTGGGCCTTGGGTACCAAAAGGACGCTCCGTCTATCCCTACTGCCTCACTGGAGCGCTAGGATTTGACCTTGGGGATTGTGGAAATACAGCCAAATCGGGTATGAGTGATAGGACTTGAAGGGGGTTTTAGCTGAGCCATCGTTTCCCTAATATAAAATAAAGCTTTTTTTCTGCACAAATGGGAAGCGGGGAGTTTCCCGGGCGCGTGTATCACGGCGAACTGTGGGGACAGTGCATGGGGACAGCCTGCAGCTTCCACGGTGGGGAAGAAGGAATGATAAACGGTCACTTTTTCCCAGTGAGGACGTGAATGCATGGCACAGAGGAGTGATGTTGACTCATTATCCGTTGCCTAAGTGAGGAAATGTCTGTCCGTCCAGAAGTCAGCCCAGCCAAGCTCGATGACTTTATAGTTATCTGCATGTTGCTTTCATTTTCTCTTCTCTTTTCCTTCAAAACCTCTGTTAAGTTTCTATTTGAGCATAAGCCAAAGCTGCCTGGAAAAGGGCTTTGTTCGGGAAACTTAGAGAATGTGCTGCAAAGTTTAGCTAGAACTCAGCTTGGATTGCAGTTCTGGGTAGCAAGAACATGAAAGGAAAGTCTGCCGTGGTAGTCAGAATGGAAAGCGTGGTGGGAGGGTTGTGAAGATTTAATCAGAGCATTGTAATAGCCTTCCTATGCAAATCGGTTAACCTGGCTCAGGTTACCCATTTCACGGCCTCTGAGCATCGCTGTATAAGGGCTTGTTTCTTCAGAGGCCGATGTTAATAGCGAACAGCAGCTTTGCTCTTTTCTGAARCAAAATCGAGTGCTAGATCTTGGTATTTCGGTAGCGCTGGGGATAAGATCAGAGAGATAGAGCAGGTCGTGCTGCCCACAGAGCAATACCAGAGGGAATGTCCCTGCTGTTAACCAGCTAGAGAAAATCCGGTACCTGTTTACCTAATCCCAGCTCTTTGGCTGCTGTGATATTTATCCGGGTTCAGGATAAGGTGTAAATGTACGTCACCCAGGCTGTCTGGTTGGAAGGAGCCGGCCCCAGCATGGCCTGGAGGGTGTTGCCTCTGTGATAGTAACCCAGCCTGAGGCTGATCCAGCAGTTGCTTTTGGGGGGGTTTGGGCAGGACGGTGTCACGCACGGCTCTTCGTGCGAGCGAAAACCTCCTCCCCRGTTCGCCTGTTAGCCAGGTGAGCCAGAATCGCACACGGGCATCCTCCTCGGAGCTGCCCAGCGGAAGCAAGAAGCGAGCTGGCTGTTGGAAACCGGGCAGCTCCGGCGGGTCGCTGCGGACCGGCGCTACTAGTGTGTCTGCAGCACCCGAACAAAGGCTGTTGGAATCAGCCCTCCGGCGGGGAGAGGAATTAATCGCTCAATTCATTCTTCCCAGCGAGCTTGTGTCGCTGCGCTTATGTAAAGTCAGGGTATGAATTATTTCCAGCGGGCTTCCCCACCGTAGTAGTGCTGGTGTCCCGAGCCAGAGCGGGAGCGTAGGGCTGGGGGCACGGCGATGCTCAGCACTGGGTGTCACCCGCCGCCGAGGTGACGGCAACCGGGGGCTGCTGGGCGATGGCAGACAAAACCCTGGGCGTGTGGCACGCGGCATCCTGTGCCTTCCACGCGTACCGCAGTCTTTCGTAAATGAAAGAGCTTGGCTGCGCTGCCGAGGAGGAGGAGGAGGAGGAGGACCAACACAACATGGGTGCGTGTTGCCATGGAAACACTGGTCAATTGATGCGCCATCAATCGCAGTACAAATCTTTTTCTATGTTTGCAGCTTTTTTTTTTTTTTTTTCCCTACAATCAGGCGGCATCGCTGTCTAGTGTTTGTCACGCTGCATCTCTCCTAGAAGCTTGGGAGGATAACAGAACCTTTAAAGAAATGGAGCTGTGTAGGCTGAGCTCGGTGAATGAGGCTGGAGGCAACTGGTGAGGCTCCGACTCCTGCGGAGCAGCAGGAGGAGGGACGGAGGCAACTCGTGGCTGTCCAAGGAGTGGGCTGGGAACGACGCTGTGTGATTCCTGGGATCTTGGGAAGATACTCGCTGTCGTTGCTGGGAGTTTCCCTTTTTGTCTGCTGGGGTTGAGCCCGGAAGCGGCTGTTTAGCGCAGCGGTGTGTCAGAGGTCGGGTGAAGAGGGGGCATGCATTGGCCATCGCGATCCTGCCGAGGCTCATCCTATGCACGTCGCTTCAACAGCCTCTTTCTAGTTGACCTTGAATTCGGAGATGTGTTATTTCTTTCCCTAATAGACAGTCATGGAGTTTCTGTCCCCACAGCTGTGGGCTYGTTAATGATAGTTGTCATTTCAGCTCTAGGAATAAAATATAAATGGTGATGATTTTAATTTCTCATAAGATTTGCTCGAGTGTTTAGAAWAACTCTACATTTCGAGTGAGGGGTTAATTTGGAGCATAGGGTTGCTTAATGTATTACACTGAGCTTTCCTAGCCTGCTGTTATGATTTGAAATAGCAGTGTGTCATAACACAGCTGGTCAGATGAAGCTTTGTGGGTTTTTTTTCTTTCTTTTTTGCTAGGGGTAAGTCTTTGGCTGTATGATAGTGGCAGGGTAAGGATCCTTAGTGGGATCTTCCCTAGACAAGATGCGTAGGAGTCAAYGTGGGTCAAGTTTGTCCCTCCCAAACCTCCAGGCCATCTGTATCCTGTCTCTCCTCCAATATTGGCTTCATATGCAGGAGCGTGCAGCCATTGATGGAGACCCTGTAGTCGTGCCTCCCGGCCCTGTGCTCAGCACAGAGATGTTGTTTCTTTGGCGATTACGTCGTACCCTGGCAGGATGAAGTTGCTCAAACTCCCACGGGATGTGAATCATTGTGGTATGACACATTCAGCGGTTCTCACGCTGCTGCCTCTGAGAAGAGGCAATACAACTTGAGCTACACAAGCTCTAAATATAAAACCTTAAATAGGAGTTATTCTCCTCTGACCGCTAACAAAAATACTGAGAATGATCAACAAAAATACCCTTTGCCATGCTGGTGCCGCAGAACTTGAAGGCACTTCTGGAATTGCTCAGTTCAGCCCCTGCCAGTGGAAACAACCGCATCCTAGATGACTGTAAGTCAGCTTTCCTACAGCGGAGCTTGGTGATGCTGCTTAGACTTTCATGTACGCAGCACGCTTCCTTCTGGAAGCGTCACACTACTATCAGAAAAAGTGAGCTGGTTGAACCTGGCCTCCCTCTCTTGCACATTCAGTTGGTTTTACTCAAGTTTTGGCTTGAGTAAATGCTCTCCAGAGGCAGAGCATTGTTCTTCCCTGCTCTTTAAAAAAGGAAATTCTGCGGAGATCAACAAGAGCTTGCTTCTTGAGACRGCTGCACGTGGAAACCCCGGTTGTTCCACTTTTTTAGAATCATTCAGTTGACAGAAGTGCCCAGGACAGCCTCAGCTTTCCTAGACTCCTCCGGGCCATATAGCATCCACCCATATGACTGTCCTAAGGAACTGGGGTATGTGTGTTTAGCCACAGGTGCCTGGGAAGAGCAGCGTGAGCCTGTCCTAGGAGTCTGAATCGGCAGAAACAGCAAGCTGTTAGCTGGGCACACCAGGCAAGACAAATCTGGCCTGTGTGAATTGACAGTGAGAACTGCCTGCAGTTACAGAGGAGAGAATTCAATATTGTAAGCTGTCTGTATAAAAGGTATCTGCCCCAAGTAACCCAATTAGCACTACTTAATTTCAGGCCCTGCAGCGCAAGCCTCAGGACTGGAGAGAGCAGGAATTTGTCTCGCGTGCAGGCTGCTGTCCGGACGGTGATCAGAAATAAGATAAAAGAAATGAGATGGGAGAGGTGGGCTGATCGCCCGCTCTGCTGACCTGCCCCGCAGGGCAGGGTTGCTGCAGGCTCCGGGGGTAAGAGCGCGCGTTGCTCTGCGTAGCCTGAGCTCTCACTGCAGCAGCTCTTCAACCAGAGCCCTTCTCTGCTTTGAGCAGAGCAGCTCAGGCAGCGACAGCCTCCCGTGCCACCCCTGGGCAGGCCGAATTTCAAAGGATCACTGGACTGTCGCTTGATAACTTYTGTCTTTTACTAATTCACCCCGTGTCTTCCTTCTCCAGTTACGCGGTTATTGCCTACGGCTGTGCCAGCTGCCCCAAGCTGACCTGCGAGAGGGACGGCTGCCAGACGGAGTTCTGCTATCACTGCAAGCAGATATGGCATCCCAACCAAACCTGCGACATGGCCCGCCAGCAAAGGGCACAGACGCTCCGAGTACGGACCAAGCACACATCAGGCCTCAGTTACGGGCAGGAATCCGGGCCGGGTATGGATTCACGTGTTTTTTGGTTACTCGGTGCTGCAGTTATGCCTGTGAAGCTGAGAAAGAGCCACCTGTGTGCAAAACCCAGTTCGGGCCCTGCGGGGAACGCTGCTGCGTGGCACAGCTCGGGGTCTCCAGCAGCCACGGGTGAGAATGGCTGTGAAACTCAGAGTMATTTCCCCTTCTCGTGTGCGTTAGAACAAAGCCGGTGGGCTTCTCCAGGAATGCAAAACAGATCAGTAAGTGATGATGTGCTTTGGGTCCTTCTGTGTCGCAGCAGCTCCCCTCATCCGCCCCAGCTAGGCTTGTGGCTGTTTTGATCTTGGATGTTCTCGTTTCTTGCTGATCTAAACCCTGAACAAATAGGCACTTTTTAGCTTTGCAACTTCAAATTTTCCTGCTGCGGTAGTGAAGAGTACCATTCATGCCTAGCTGAGTGTGGGGAGCCTCGCTCCGTGCACTGTTTGGTGTTAGTAATGTCAGGTACAGAGAAAATGCCAACCCACAGACTCCTACGCTGCTTGGTAGGAGCTGCTGTGTCTACTGAGTTAGTGTTCGTTAAAAATAACTGTATTGACTCTGGAAGTGGGCAGTAAGGCCATTTCATAAAGTCCCGCCCTACCCCCAAACAAAACACCCTGCTTTTCCCTCTGTGTCAGGAGTTAAAATGTTAGTACACTTAGAATGGAGCTGCCGTGGGTGGTTCAGAGGTGGCTTAGTGGTATGTCGAGGTTCAACGTGCCCCGGTTAGAGGTCCCTGATAATGGACAGTGTAGATATTACCACAGCCTGTGGTACAAACCAGCAAGCAAAAAATAGTTCCTGAGTTTTTACACCCTTTTAAAGGAGATCCCTGCCAAAAAGAGCTTAGCACTTAGGCACTGAAAGAGAGAATCTTGAGACAGTGGTTTTTCCCCACCCCGTTCTTGCTGGATTCAATGTTGTGATTAATAAGGTGCGAGCTGGTCTCAGCAGCTGGATTTCATATTGTCGAGTGTCGCAGAGGCTGCCAGCAAAGCCCCGAACCACTGCACAGCCGTTGCGTAACTGCGATCAGATGATGCTTGAATTAAGGAAGAGATGAAGGACCCTTATCCTGCTCTGCCAGCAGCAAACTGGGGACTGGACAGCCTCTGCACCTCGCTCCCATGTGCGGCTGCAGACCCGGTTACCCTTTTGGCTGCTTTCGAAGGCCAGGCTCGGAGTTTCTCTGATGCCGCCTTCTCCCAATTGTTCTGTTTTTCTTGGCCTGTGAATCACCTTAGTGGAGCAATTTAGTAATGGTTCGTTCTTACGCTGTTGCCTTGGCTAGCACAGGGCAGGTATGACTTGTTCCCAGCATTTAAGCACGTTCTGGAATACATCCCGTTCAAGGCTAGAATAAGCTTTTAAAGGGACTGTTGTTCTCAGTCCCTGCTGTCCAGGCAAGTGGCTTTGGTGGGATCTGTCTCATCAATATTATCTTCTCGCTCTGAAGGTAAACTAAAGGCACAACCATCCCCACTTTACCTGTGGTTAGCGAAGGTGTTCCGCCCACACAGAACACGAGGGTTTCAATCCGTAACGAGACCCCCCCCTCACTGATTCTTCATACTCGCAGCGCAGAAAGTCCAACTCAATCCCGTGCTTCCTCCCCGCAGCTGATGACATCAAGCCGTGTCCRCGTTGTAGCGCTTACATCATCAAGATGAACGATGGGAGCTGTAACCACATGACCTGCGCGGTGTGCGGCTGCGAGTTCTGCTGGCTGTGTATGAAGGAGATCTCGGATCTGCATTACCTCAGGTGAGGAGGGGAGCAGCACGCCTGGGTTCCTGCCGGTGGGGCGGCAYGCGCTTCTCTGAAGCTCGTTGGAGGAGTTCACTGCGTGTGTTGGCCTTTCATCCTCCTGCCTCTCCCATCGGTCAGCAAAATTTTCTTCTTTCTGACCCAAAGAGCTGAACTTTCTTCCCGCTTTACAGTATGAGAATGCTCTTCCACGCCAAGAAAAGCTCCTCCTGATACAATTGCATTTGAGAGCTCTTGGCATACTGGATATTAAACATAAGCTGGTAGTTTGATAATCACCTTGATGAGCAAATTAATCTTGATGGGGGGGAAAAAGAGGGAAATCTTTTTTGTGTTGTCTACCCGCTTCCTAAGTTTTGGGTTTTGTTCACGTGGAAGTTGAACTTGGGGTTCTCAGGAACACTTAGGAATTGCTGTGGTGTTAATGTCATTTTTTTTTTTTTTTTTTCCTTCCATTAAGCCCCTCTGGCTGTACATTCTGGGGCAAAAAGCCATGGAGTCGTAAAAAGAAGATTCTCTGGCAGCTGGGCACATTGATCGGCGCTCCTGTAGGCATTTCCCTCATTGCTGGCATTGCCATTCCTGCTATGGTCATTGGCATCCCCGTGTATGTCGGGAGGAAGGTAAGCGTGGAGAGTACGAGGTTGGAGCTGAGGGATCTGGGGCTTTTGGGGCGTTCTCTGTACTCAAGGCATCTGACCAGAAATTTTTAAGACATCCTGTGATGATGGGCTCTATGGGACAGTGGCTGGACCCTGAGCATCACACTTTGGCTTGCATAAGTCACTCRTGTGTTTTGATGCTGACCTGCTGCCCCAAACTGCGTGGTGCTGTTGTGTGTCTGTGCTGATAAAGAGGCGCTGAGAGGGAAGAAATGGCACGTCAGCRCTACATTTGTAGCTGCTTCTTTTTCTTAAACACAGACCCACCTGCTCTATCTGATCTGTGAGGAGATCTGTGGTCAAGATTAGGTTCTTTAAGGTCTGATGCAGCTGGCAAGGCTATAAAATCACAAGCTTATTAATGTCTTCTGCTGGTGTTTGCTCATGGCCAGGCTCTGTTCTCACCTGGTGCTTCTCCTTCCTCAGATCCACAGCAGGTATGAGGGAAAGAAAACCTCTAAGCACAAGAGGAACTTGGCCATTACTGGTGGGGTCACCTTGTCTGTCATTGCCTCTCCAGTCATCGCTGCTGTCAGTGTTGGTAAGTGGGCACAGTCCCTGTCCCTTCTGGTGGGCCAGTAGTCACCAAGACAAGTGGGTAGCCCAGCCCTGTGAGATGGAGGTGGCCAAAGGGCGGTTTGCAAACTGCCGCTGTGTGCTCTTCCGGGCGCATCCCTCCGTTTCGCATCCAGGCTGCAGGTCCTCATGTGCTTGAGTTGCCCTGGAGCCAGCACAGGGCTTCTCTGGAGCACCAGTTGCCTGTGCCACAGCCCGTAGTGGAGTCCCTTGACGCACGGAACTGTCTCTTACCCGTGGACTGGTTTGGTGGTTGATGTCTTGGGGGTTCAGCCGAGGCTGCCTGCGCTCTTGGGGTTCCCTCATTCTGCACTGCAGCAGCACAAACAAAGGGCTCCTCCACTGTCTGTCTGCRAAGTTGTGAACTAGGACCTTTAAAAGCAGCGTAAACACAACTGAGAGAGTCCCTACCCCAAAGAGTCCTTTCCGTCTGCCCAACACAGCTCGGCCTTAAGCTCCTCTTAACTGAGCGCATCCTACTCTCCAGGTATTGGAGTCCCCATCATGCTGGCTTACGTCTATGGTGTTGTGCCGATCTCGCTGTGCCGAGGCGGCGGCTGTGGAGTTAGCACCGCCAATGGAAAGGGTGTGAAAATCGAGTTTGATGAAGATGATGGACCAATCACAGGTAATGTRATAGCTGGTGAAGGGAAGGGGGTGAAGCAAGACCCTGTCATTGCCTCTTGTAATGAAATGGTAGGGTGTCTTAACATTTCCCAAATCTGAACATGTGTCTTTACCTGGGTTTGGCTAGAAGCAAGTTATTTGCTTCAGTCTTCTAGTGATCAGCTGTGTAGCTCTAAAGCAAAAATCAGCTCGTCCTTGCCCTGGACGAGGCAGGGAGGCAGCCTGAGASGAGACGCGTGCTGCCTGCTGTCTGACCCCCAGCTCTGCCAGCGCCATCGCAGCCGAACGGTCCCCTCGCTGATTCTGACTCCTGCGCTCTTCTTCCCCGCAGTGGCTGACGCCTGGCGAGCCCTGAAGAACCCCAGCATTGGCGAAAGCAGCATTGAGGGGCTGACCAGCGTGCTGAGCACCAGCGGCAGCCCCACCGATGGGCTCAGCGTGATGCAGGGCAATTACAGCGAGACGGCCAGCTTCGCCGCCCTCTCGGGCGGTACCCTGAGTGGCGGTGTCCTCTCGGGAGGCAAGGGGAAGTACAGCAGGTAACTGAACCGATAGGCACAGCAAAAAAAGGGGTAGAGGCTCCCAAGGCCTGTGCTGGTTGAGCAGGCTTATTTTGGGGAGCTCTCCAGGACTGTGAGTGGTCCTTCTTTGACTTGGGAGTCATGGCCTCGTATTTTTACTTCTTGGTCTGTTGTAGAATAACCAGTCCCAGCAGACCAGGCTACTTCTGGAGTCAGTGCTAGGCTGGTTTTTGCGAGGAGGACAAAAGATAAACAAGTTTCTGTGCCTACTGAGCTCCTTGAAACTGCAGAGCTGATGCTTCAGGTTAATTGGGAACAGTGCAGAGATGCCTGCGTGGCCTGCTTGAAGATCTTCCAGTCCTCTGCTCTCAGCCTAGAGGCTTTGATGCTTCCTGTTCTCCAGTGGCCTATAGCAAGCAGGGGCACTGCTTTCCAAGTCAGGAGGTTACACCACAGTTTTCCTCTGAACTTGCCTATGAGTCAGTTTGCTGGGTAATGAGAGACACGTGTTGATATGGCAGCCAGGATATAATCGTGGCTGTGTGCTAGATCTGTGGAAATCGGTTCTTCGCAGGAATTGTGTGAGTCATAGATACAAACACCACTTTACCTTCGTCATGGAAAACAGAATAGGTTTACCTAAATGGAGCCAAAAATGAGACTAAATGAGAGGAACCATTGGGGTTAAACTCTGTCATGCCGAGCTGGGCCAGCACAGAGGGCCTCTTGCTTTTCCATGATGACTAGTGACTGTTTGGTGCCCATCGGGGACCATCTAAGGCATTTCTGAGGAATCCTATTCTTCCCTGCAGGCTGGAAGTTCAGGCAGATGTCCAGAAGGAGATTTTCCCCAAAGACTCGGTCAGCTTGGGGGCTATCAGTGACAACGCCAGCACTCGAGCCATGGCTGGTTCCATCATCAGCTCCTACAACCCCCAGGACAGGTAGGAGGACGTGAGAAGGGTGTTGGTAGTGGTTGTCCTGGAAAAATCTGTGCTCTGTGAGGTGCTGCTGTGGGTGGCAAGATGACTGTAGTTGCACCAGCCTCCTCTTCTATAGCTGGCAAGTGGATTGATCCTTTTACTTGCACAGAAGGGCAACTGGGGACAGTTTGGGAGCAGCTTTCATGTGTAATGTGGAGGCTGAGGAGGGGATCTGCAGCCCAGGACTCTCAAGGTCTGTTCCTGGCTGCTTGCGGGGACTCTGGTGCTTTCCCAGTTCAGTTCCTGGCTCAGCCTGGGGATGATCCTGGCTGCTGTTAGGAGGACTCAAGGAGAGCAGCGAGTGGTGGTGTTCCCCAGGTGCCGTGGGGTGATGAGCAGCATCTTGCTCATGTTTGGGAAACGTGATCCTCCTGGTACRGTGATGCAGTGCCGGGTGGTGACCCAGTCAAACCCAGTAACTGTACCCAGTAACGCAAGGGTGCTTGTTTCTGCAGGGAGTGCAATAACATGGAGATCCAGGTGGACATCGAAGCCAAACCAAGTCACTACCAGCTGGCCAGCGGCAGCAGTACAGAGGACTCTCTGCATGTCCACACCCAAATGGCAGAGAATGAGGAAGAGGAGGAGGAGGAGGAGGAAGAGGATGGTGAGCAGGAGCAGACGTGCAAACACCAAAGCTGTGAGCAAAAGGACTGCATTGCCAGCAAAACCTGGGACATCACCCTGGCCCAGCCTGAGAGCATACGGAGTGACCTGGAGAGCTCCGACAGCCAGTCGGATGACGTGCCAGACATTACGTCGGACGAATGCGACTCCCCCCACTCTCAGACTGCAGCAGCCTGCCCACAGACCCCCAAAGCTAGAGGTGCCGAGAGCCCAAGTGCCCACCTGAGCCACTGTGCCCAAGCCGAGGGCTGCAGGCTGGATGATATAGTCAAACTGGAGTGCATCGAAGCCAGAGTATGAGGTGGCCTCCTGCTGAAAAGCACACTCGCTGTCGTTGCATCTTTTGGGGCAGGGTTGTGTCCGTGTTGGCTTCTGTTTGCGATTCTCCAGCTGGCTCCCCAGCCTCGCCTCGGGGAGTTGCCGTTTCTTACATGACAAAAAAGAAAAAGGAAAAAATAAAATCCCCCGCCCTCTTTTTGTTCTAATTTATTGGTTCAAGCTCTGTGAGGTGTGTAAGAGTGTAAATATGTACGTGTGTCTGTATGTCTGCAAACATCCTAAGGGACTATTTGAATAAAGACTCTGGTTGTCATTCGACTCGCATCCAGCTCATCCTTTCCAAAGATTTACGGTGAAATCCTCTGGCTGCCTTTGCCCTTTGCTCAAGCGTTTGTAAGCACTGCCCTAGCCCAAGGCAGGGGGAAAATGGGGGCGTCTCCTCTTCTGCCTCGAGAAAGTGTGGTGTGGTGTGGCTGCCTTGTTCTGTCTGCAGCAGCCATGGGGACGTGCCACGCACAGCTGCGGTGGCCGGACCTGCTTTGTCCTGAAGCTGTAGCAGGGGGAGGTCTCTCCCCCTTAACCTGTACACAGCCCTGCTGCACTGGAAAAAGAGGGGAAGGATGGGGACTAACGCTGTGCTGAGCCGAATTCCCTGCGCTGCTGGGTGTAAGGGATCTGAGGAGGCTGAGGGCCGGGCTCGTGGCTTTGAGCCTCTGCCTGGACCAAGCACTTCCCCAGACCAGTCCCAGGAGCCAGGGCCACGTTGCTGTCCCGGTAATTAAATTGTCGGTGCCTCGTGTCTGCAACGAGCTTTGCAGAGAGCATCGCTTAGCAAGGGCCTCCTGTGGGTGAGGGAGGGCTCCCCAAAGCACCACTGGTGGGAGCAGAGCTGGGTTGCTCGTCCCACAGCCACCTCGGCAAGCTGTTGTCCCAGCCCCTCTCACTCAGTCTCTTGCTATCGGTAATTTCCCTGGAAGCTTCTTTAYAGCAATTGCCACCAAACTGGCTCCTCTGAGTCACTTTCTGGGAAGCTGGCACCCATCCTGACCCCTCTGCTTTTCCCTCTCTCTGCAGGTTGATCCCCGGTACCTGACGGTGTTTGTCTCTGCCCCGCGCTCTGGCAGTGTCCCACCCTGAGGGGCTGCCCCTTCCCAGCCCCTCAGCCCGTGGCCTGGGACCTGTCTGGCCGGATCCCAGCCTGTTGCCGTCGCTTTAGGGTGGACCGACCCCAGTGTGCCGGGGAAGGGGATGAGGCAGCGTGGCGTGGCGTATCGGCATGGGGTATCGGCACGGCACAGCGTGCCATGGCGTGGCCGCCGGCTCGGGAGCGCAGGGGTGGGGACAGGGCTGTGCTTCCCCTTGGTGGAGGCAGGCGAAGGTGGAGTTATCCCTTTGTTCATCCCGGGGAGCTGGTCCGACAGGAACTGGAGTAGCAGTGGGGTGCAGCAGGTGAGTGGCTCCGGTGGCCCGGTCCCGGTCCTAGCCCTGGTCCTGCCTGGCCACGTGGGGACCCCGATGGATCCAGCTGCCGACCTGGGGACATCGAGGGGCTCTGATGGCCTGATCCCAGCCCGGCAAAGATGTGTCAAGTGGGTGAGTCCGGGTCTGGCGTGGTGATCGCGATGGGAGGGTGCCCCAGCCCTGCCCGTGACTCCAGCTCTGCCCTCCTGMAGGGAAACTGAGGCAGGGARGGAGGGGAGCCGAGGGGCTCGGATGGGGTCAGGGACGGAGCTGGGCTGGGCTGATGGTGGGTGCTGAGGAGAGCGGCCCTGGCATGGGTCCCGACGCGGGAAGAGCCCAGCTACTGCTGCGGTCACCCCTCAACGCGCCGGGTGCCAAGAGCCAGCGCTGGAGCTGCGGTTTACGGGCAGCTGCTCTCCCCGGAGCATCCTCATCGCTCCGGGGAGCCCCGACCCTTCCCGGCCCCATCAGGGACGCCTGTCCCCACGGCCGCTGGACCCRCGCCACCGCCCCGGTCCCAGGAGAGCCGGCTGGAGCAGTGGTTTGCATACCTGGGCTGTCGGCGGCTGCCACCACGTCGCCTCCTGCCTTGTCCCCCTGCCAGCATGGGGCACGTCCCTTGGGGCTGTCCCCAAATGCCCCCTGCCTGTTCTCAGCAAGGTGCAAGGGTGGGAGGGACGCCTCGGTGCTGGCCACCCCACACCATGCCACCCCCTTGCCCAGCCCTCCTCTCCCCTCCGTCTCAGGTCATCTCGATCCCGGCAGCCGCCAAAGGGTCCTCATGAAAACGGGCCTCATCCTCCTCATCATCGGGCACCTCAGCTTCATCACCGGCACCCTCGTCCATGGCACCGTCCTCCGCTTCGTGGTCAACCCCCGGGACGCCATCTCCCTGCAGTATGCCATCGCCAACACCGCCTCCGTCATCTCCGCGCTGCTGGTACTGCGGGGTGCAGGGGGGCGTGGGGGGACATGGAGTGGGTGCAGGAGGATGCGGGGTGGGTGTGGTGTGGATGCAGGGTGGGTAGGAGGCGGGATTCGGGAGGATGTGGGATGGGTGTGGTGTGGATGCAGGGTGGATAGGAGGTGGGATTCAGGAGGATGCAGGATAGCCACTGCTCCACCTCCCCTTCCCTGCTCTAAACAGGCCTTTCTAGCACAAAACTGGGGGGTTTAAATGCACGGGGACTCGTCGCTGGGTGGAGGCTGGGGGAAATGAAGCTCTGCCCTCCCCCCATGCTGAACTGGCCAGATGAGCTTTCAGGGATGRTGTCAACAGGGAAAGGGGACCGATGTCCCTGGGGCAGGCGGGTGCTGTCGCTGACCTCCCCGCGCTTCCTCGCAGACCATCTCCTGCGGAATAGCTGCCCTCATGCTGTCCCGCTACCTTGCCCCCGCCGCCCTCGTAAGCACCCCCAGCCCCGCAGCCCCTCGGGCTGTAGCCATCCCAYGGAGCTCACACGGCCGCCACGTCCCCTTGCTCGGGGACCGTCCCCGGGGAGGGAGCCTGGACAGGCGGCCGTGGAYGGCCCTGGCTGGCCGCGCTGCCTCTTCTCTCCCCTCCTGCAGAAATGGGCTGTTTTCACCCTGAGTGCCAGCAGCAGCCTGGGCTGCCTGTCCTGCCTGCTGGGGCTGACCGTCTCCATCGGGCTGACGCTGGGCACCCAGGGCCGGGTGCTGCTGGCTCCCTGCACYTTTGCCAACGTCGCCCTCGCCCCGGTCTCCCGCGAGTGCCCCTTCGATCCCACCCGTGTCTATGTGAGTCCCCCGTGGGCTGTGGGGCTGGGGATGCCAGCGCTGGGCATGGGGGGGATGCAGGTGGGGACCTGACACCCTGTGTYCCCGCAGAGCTCCACGCTGTCCCTCTGGGCCATCTCCCTCTTGCTCAACTCGATGGAGATGGTCTTCAGCATCCGCTGCCTCCTGCTCACCATCGACCTCCTCTGCCTCGGCCGCTGCTGCCGCAGGGTGCACCGGAGGAAGGTGACTCCTGGTCCCCGGGCTCAGCACCGACCCGCTCCCGTGCAGRGCTGGGACGGACCCGGCTGGGCTCGGCAGCTCCGGGATGGGGGTAGGACTTGCCGACCCAAAGCTCTCGTCCCCCCGGTCTCGTTCTCATCATCCCCTCTGGCTTGCAGGTCTCCTTGCAGGCGGCCCCCGCGGAGAGCCCTGACCCCGGGCAGTGCCTGGGCTTGCTGAGGCTGGACAGTGTGGAAACCGCCCAGCTCTGAGTGGGGCCCCAGGACCGACCCCATGGATGTGCCCCAGCCAGCCCTGCCCCATCCCAGCGCCCACACAGCCCCGCAGTGGGACCCAGCTGCCCCCCAGCCCAGCGATCGGGCAGACACGTCCCCTGGATGCCACCATCCCCGTGGCCTCGGGTCGCCTGGGGCTGCAGCGAGGGAGGTGACTGAGCTGGATCCAGCCTGCAGGAAGGATCTTTCCCCCCAGCATCGGTGGCCCCTTTCCCACCACTGACTGCACTGACACAAACTTTATTCTGCAGGTATTAAAAGACCAGAAGCGCGTCCCCTCCCCGCGGCCCCCACCCGTGCGCCGGCCGTGGGGAAGGGGCTGGCCCGGCCCGTGGCCGTGGCAGTGTGTGCATGCGTGGGGGTGCTGGGGGGCCCCCCGAGCCACCGGGTTTTTGTCCCCTGGACCATGTCCCCATGCCTGCCAGAGRTGCAGCGGTGGCTTTGCTGCCAGCCTTTCCCGCCGGGCTGGGTTGTCCCCCTGCTCTGAGCCCCCGGTGCTGGGGGGGACCATCCTCKCTCGGGGCAGATCCTGCCTCCATCCTCCTTCCACCCATCAAGCCAGGGTAGGAGCCCCCCGGGCGATGGGGACCGTCCCCCCGGGCTCCCCCTTGCCCCAGCCTCAGCCGGGCTCCAGCTCTCTCCCCGCGAGGGGCCGTGGGGGCACGGCGGTGGGGACCGCAGGGCCCGGGCAGAGGACAGTGGCAGTGGCTGGCTGCAGGGTTGGGGGGTGACGTGGGGCCGTGGGGGCTGTGGGGGGCTGCGGGGGTCCGCGGGGCTCAGAGCTGCGCGGCGCCGCTGGGGTCGCACTGCAGCAGGCGTACGATGGACGGGTCGCTCTTGGCACCTCTGATGAACTCCTCCAGCGAGAGCTTGCCTGCGGGGAGGGACACGGCTCAGCCCCGTGGCCACCACCCCGGCCCGGGTGCACAGGCGGGACCGGAGACCTCCCAGCACCGCAGACCCCCACCCGCCTCAGGATAAGCGCCCCTGGGGTCCGCTCCCCAGGATGCCGGAGCACGCCGAGCCCCTGCGGCTGCCAGGGCTCCCYCCGGCCACCCCGTCGGACGCGAGCCATTTAATCAGCGCGCGCGCGGCTCCTTCCAAAACCCCCGGATTTAGCCATGAGACCTTTCCCTTAATCCCCTCCATCTCTTCTCATTTACCGTCGTTATTAGTATCCATCTGTCGGAAGATTTTTTCCGTTCTTTTCTCCGGAGTCGATTCATCTTCGGGCATGTTCATCACGGAGGACACCATTTTGTAGATGGCCTGGGAGTGGGAGATGGGGATGCGATCAGGCTGGGGGGAGCTTCAGCTCCCAGCACAGCCGGGGTGGATGCAAGCGGCAGCCCCAGGGAAACAACCCAGCTGCGGGAGGCGGTTGGAGCTGCTCCCACAAGGAGGAGATGCCCACTGAGATGTCACTGCGGTGGCCTCGTGAGTCACCTTCTGACGCCGATACCACCGGGCTGTGGTTTGGGCAAGGAGAGCATCTCCTGTCACTTTGCCGACAACACGTCCCTCTGCCCCGGGGTGCTCGGGGATGGCTGCCGTGCACCCAGCGCTCCCCAGGAGCACCGCGAGCGGGGCCAGCGGGAAGAGCCCTGGGATGGGGTGACAAACGGTTGTCCCCAGGACAGGGAAAGGACCAGGGGATGCCCCGGGGTAGACTGATCCCTGCAGTCACAGAGCTCTGCCGTCCCAGGCACTGTCAAGCCCTGTGCCAGGGGTGACGCAGGGTGCATGTCCCCAGCCCACCCGCATCCCGGGAGGGGACGGCCACCGTCACACCAGGGTGACACACAGGACCACACACTAGGAGCTGTGGTGGGGYGAGGGAGCCCGGTACCTGCACGATCTCCAGCATCTCCTCCCGGCTGATGTAGCCATTGCCGTCCAGGTCGTACATGCTGAAGGCCCACATGAGCTTCTGCTCCAGCTTCCCGCGGGAGGTGACGCTCAGGGCGATGATGAACTCTCGGAAGTCGATGGTGCCGTCGCCGTTGGTGTCAAAGGTGCGGAAGACGTGCTCGGCGAACTTGGAAGCRTCGCCGTAAGGGAAGAAGTTGGCATAGATCTTCTTGAACTCCTCCACGTTGAGGATGCCCGAGGGACAGTCCTTCAGGAAACCCTTGTACCAGCCCTGCAGCTCCAGGTCGGAGAACTCGGTGTTTTCCCGCAGGTCCTGGAGCATCTCGGGGCGCAGTTTGCTGTTCTGCTTCCCCATGCTGCTGGGACGTGTCGGCTGTCCCAGGGGACGAGCGCTGCAGCGGGGCAGGTGCCTGGCCCGGCTCAGGGGGGTCCCTCTGCGCTACAGGAGGGGAGAGGGACGGGGCAGCACTCCCTGGCAGCCCCCCGACACCCGGGCGGATGCGGACGCCGATGCAGCCCCCTCCATCCCCGCTGTCCTCTCTGAGCCGTAGGGGCCAGCCCCGGGGACCACCCAGTGCCGGGCAGCGCCAGCCCCCTTGCATTTGCATAATAAGCCCTTATAGCTCATTTGCGTAACATATAGGCGATATATAGCTGGCATCAGGAGGGCAGAGCAGCCTGGAGGAGGGGAAGGGGCCGGATTCAGCCCCAGCAGTGTGCTGGCTGGGGCTCTGGGTCCAGCCCAGCTTTGGGGCTGGCCAGATCTGGGTCAGCTCCCTTGGAGGGAGGGTTATTTTCAGCTCCTCCGCTGCCTCCGTTAATATTTGATGCCTCTGGCTGGCACCGGAGCCCCGGGGAGGGCYGGGGGCCACTGGTCTCTCCTCCGGGCCACCTCCTCGCTCCAGGGTGCCCACACCCCGGGGGGACCCAGCGCACCCCATCCCGCCGGGGTCACCCCYGAGGAGCGCAGAGGGGCCGGGAGGAGGTCAGGGTGGGTGCCCAGCCTCTGGTCACACACCCCAGGTCCCCACGCCGGGGGCTCTGGGGGGACCTTGATCCACTATCCCCACCCCAGGCTGTGTTGTGACCCCTGAGTGGGGAGAGGGTGAGCTYGGGGGGCTTCATGGGTACATGGGGGGCTTCAGTGCCTGGAGCACTCGCTGTCTTACCCAAAGTAGGGAGTGGTCCCAGCACCCCCAAACCCCCCATCCTTTGGGATCACAGGGCACACAGGACTCCCCAAGAGGAGCAGCCCAGTAGGGCTGGACCCCCCAGTTACGGGGGGTTGGGACCCCACAGTGTCTCTCCATCACTCMCCACCACGGCTCCATCCCCACTCCAGCAGCCCAAGGGAGGATCTGCATGTCCACATCCCACTCAGGGGTCCTCAGCCGGGCCCCCCCCGGGCCGGTACGACCTCCAGCCCCGCTGCCCGGGGGGCTGTGCCCCCTCCCCATTGCCCAGCACAGCTCCCGCCTCTGGGAGGGGAGCCCGTGGGGGGCTCAGCGCCCCGAGAGGGGTTTGCAAGGACCCCCCCCAAAGCGGGCACCTCCAGAAGGGTGGTTGGGCACCCCCAGGGAAGATGCTTCCGGGGCGGGGGGGCTACAGGGGATTCCCCCCAAACCGGGCACCCCCGGAGAGAGGGCGCTTGCCGGGGACACACCCAAGGAAAGGTCCCCCCGGGGGGGGGTGGATTACCAGGCACCCCCGGAAAGATGTGGTGGGGTGGGAGGGGGGCACAGGGCACCCCCGGCAAGATGCGGCGGGGCGGGGG
>JASVER010000056.1:2981922-3054938 GCA_030449065.1 Oceanodroma leucorhoa | reverse complement strand
CACACACCCCCCACGGGACACAGCCCCACGCAGCTCCCTGCCGTGGGGCTGGGTGTGCAGCCCCTGGTGCAGCCGGGGTCTGGGGCGAGGGGAGACCCCTGTTGCACTGGCAAGGGCTGGGGTGGCTCTGGGAGCGCTGGGTGGTCTTGGAGCACCGGGAGCACTGGGAACACTGGTTGGTCTTGGGGGACCAGGAGCACTGGGAGCACTGGGAGCACGCCAGCGTTGCTGCGTTGGCACACCAGACAGGCAAGGTGGGTCCCCGGCTGCCGGCAGACCCTGGCAGACACGACGTGCCCCTGGTCGGGTCTTCAAGGGCTCAGTTATAGATGTCACTTGTCCCTTCTGCGGGGTGCCATCCTGCCCCGGGCTGCCGTGAGGTGGGTGGGATGGGGAAGCACAAGGGTGTGKAAACACGCACACGCGCATCCCTGTGCACGCACCAAACTGGGGACCACTCTCTCCATGCGCCACCCCTGCCATCACACCTGCCTGTCCCCATCCTGTCCCCTCGGAAAGAGCCACTGCCCCAGGACACGGCCAGGGGGGTCCCTGCAGGGACAGGGAGAGCCAGGGGCTGCGGGGATCCCCCACGCGTGCCTCGGGCATCCCCAGCTCCCGGGCACAGGCTTAGCCATCACCTTCCTGCTGGCCCAAGAAGGTGCCAAGCCAGRCGTTTTGGGGCTGGAAGGGGACATTTTGGGTTGAGTGTCCCCAGCACGCAGCCGGGGGCCGATGCGRCGGAGCATCACAGCATCCTCACTTGTTCCAGGGGCTGGAGCAAAGCAGCTTTTGGCAGCCGCTCCAAACACCTGGAAAAGGCTGCGGTGGAGACAGATGCTCGCTGTAAGGAGGTGCCATTCCCGGCAGGTTTTCCTGTATTCCTGCAGCAGCTCCATCCATTTGCAGAGCCCGGGATTTGCTCAGCAATGCCGCGGGGAGCAGATGGCGGGGGCAGATGGGAGGAAGAGGCACTCTCCTCCAAATTACACAAATAAACATGCATAATGTGATTAAACCCAAAGCCCTGCGGCCAGTCCGGGGGCAATGGGGCAGGGATTGGGGTGGCTGCTGCAGGACAGGGAGCTGGGGGGAAGGACGGCTTGAGAGACCCAGGATGAGGCTAATTCACCCCAAAACCTGCTGGACGCTGAGATCAGTGAGGCTGAGAGGCTGCAGGTGCCTGTCGAGGGAGACCTGGCACCTCCAGGCATAAAACGCCAACCTGAAGCAGGGCAGGAGACAGGGACCAGCCCTGATAAAGTGGCCGAGATCCACRGGCATGTTTTGAAACACCGATGGGCAGCACTTGCCCAAACCGCTGCCGGGCCAGCGCGGGGACCCAGCCCAGTGGGTGCTGGCCCGTGAGGATCACGGGGACCTTGCTGTTCTGCAGGAACAAGCAGTTATTTATAATAAAGACAATATTGGTCTCTCGTTGTGKTTTTTTTCCCCTTTTTTAATAGCCTCGTGGTGGTACCGTTCCCCTGCCTGTTGCTGGAGGACCAGAGACCYGCACAGGCTCCTTCCTGCCCTTCACCTGCACCTTTTGGTGCTGAGCCTCCTCCTGCTGTCTCCCCATCAATTCCTTCTCACCCTCCACATTGCAGCAGCCGTGTCCGTGCCGCAGCCTGGTCGAGGGGCCGGTGGCTGCAAGGGGCCGGGAACCCTCCGTGGGGTCCGGGCAGGGGCCTCACGCAGGACTGGCATCGAGCCCGAGGAGCGTTTTGGGAATGAGATTAAGCCRGAAACAAGGGAACTGGTGATGGGAGCTGCCACGGCAGCGTGTGTCCCCACCCCACATAGGAAAGGTGTTTGGAGAGGGGTATGGGATGGGGACTGGAACTGGGGCCTTGGTGTGAGCAGAAAGGCGAGGAAAAGGGAGAGATTTATGCCCTGGGGGCTGAAGGCACCTTGGGGGGCTGGAGCCGGGCAGCCCGCGCTCTGGGCGATGCCCCCACACCCAGCGGTGCTGGTGGYGATGCTGGGAGGAAGGGCCAGGGCCCCCTCGAAAGTGGGGGTGCCATTTCCCCTCTGATAATCTTCATATCTGTTTTAATCCCCCTCTGCATGAGTGACAGAGGCCACAACTGACGCAGGCCGATTTGAAAGCATCCCATTTTCGACTCAAACCCGGCCCTAAACCCACCTAATCCCCTGYGCTGGAATGGATTGCAGGAGGGAGAGAGAGGATAATAGGGGGGCATGGGGGGCACGGGCAGGGCTCTCCTCTGCCATCGAACACTAACTGATTTACAGGGTCCCTGGGGTTGGGGGCAAATGACCCCCAGCCCATCCCCTCTGGCACCTCATCCCTTCCACCCCAAAGCCTTGTGGTTTTTCGGCTCACAGCCCCCTCCATCGCCCCTTATTCCTTGCAGCGGTGCCGGGCACACCAGCTCATGCTTCCACCGGCCGGTTTGGGGGCTCAGCTGTGTCACGGGGGGAGCAGGACCATCCCCTGGGGGTGCCAGAGCCCCAAAACAGCTGGGGCAGGGAGCAGGGCTGGCTCGGGTCTGGCTCCCACTGGCCCCAGCCTTGCGGCCGAGCCGAGCCCCTGGCAGAGACGCTGCCAGGAGGATGCCGAAATGGCCGCGGGCGCCGCTGCGACGTCTTCCCGACATGGGGTGTTGGCGATGCCCTGGCAGGGAGATTCCCCCTCCTCTTCCTCCTCCGCCTTCTTCTGCTCCTTCTTCTCCTTCTCCTCCTCCTCGCGGGGATTTCTGCGGGAATTTCCTGCGTTGTCATAGCAGCTGTGAAGCCCCCGAGGCTTCCCTGCAGCAGAGCAGGGTGGGATGGGGCTGTAGGTGAGACCCCGTGCCCTGCCTGGGAGGGACCCCCCCCCCCACCCCCCGAGCGTGTCCCTGTGCCCCGGCACACACACGCACACAGGGCAGCCGTGTCCTGGGGGATGCACAGCTCCGCACACACGTGCACGTAGGGCAGCGTGTGTCGGTGTCAGCTTTGGCGTGGTCCCGGCTGCCGTCCCCGAGCCTGTGGGGCYCGGGGTGCCCAGGGCTCGGCACACCGTGGTGGGGGACATTCAGGGACTTTGGTGATTTGGGCTCCAGCATCGGCCGCCCCGGCCTCACCAGCCCCACATGCCGGCGGGAGAATCCTCACATGTGGAGGAGCCCAGGCACGGCCAGGAYGGCTGCGGGATTGTGCCCTAAGGAGGGTCAGTGCCCAGCAGATAAACAGGCGCCATCCSCACGACTGTCCCCRCAGCCTGGTGGGGTACTGGGACAAGCTGGGAGGGGAGAGGGCAAAGCAAGAGGGGCTCAGCCCSTGGCTGTATCAGTAAACCCAACCASRGGCTCCYCAATACCCTGCAGACCCCTCCCCRTGGGCCTKYGCTGGCCCCAGAGCTTGTCCCCGTCCCCACGCCGTGCACGGCCCCRTGGAGGACATGGTGAAGGTAAGCGGAGCCGCGGTGAGGGCGCGGGGCTGGGGCTGCAGGAATAGCCGAGGATTAAGAGCAAATGCCCAGATAATGAGGATCTTTGGTAAAAAGCCCATTTCTATAATTTAAATCTCTAATAGGCTTCCTGGAATACAAAGCACTTTGTGATGCCCGATCTCATCTGGATCAGGAGCCGCTCGCTCACTAAATCTTGCCTTAGCACCGCGAGGATGCGGGGATGTTTCGTAACAGAGCGGCTCCATCCCACGTCCCCGTGTCCCCACACCCCCATGTCCCTGTGGTGCCCACGCTGCCTCCCTGAAGCACGTACAGCTCACCTTGCCCAGGCAGCCAAGGTCGGGGCTCCTGGGGACACGTGTCCCTGTCCCCACGGGGCACACGCGAGTTGGCACCTGGACCCGTGTGTTCAGCAGCGCCGTGACACGGAGCTGGGATGTGTTTGGGGGTAGTTTAGGCACAAGCAGGTCCCCAGCTGTATAAATGGCCATGGGGGGCAGTTGCAGCAGAGTTGAGGGGAGGAAGGCGTGCTGTGGGCATCCTGGTGCCCAGTTTTCYGTGCCACCTTCCCTGGCGGGGTCTGCAGAAGTGCAAAAACCCCRTTCCCCACCGTGCAGGCAGTTTGTCACCGTGTCTGGAGTGTCRCAGGACTCCCCGATCCGTGGTGGGGATGGCCCATGGCCAGGGTCTGCCCCAGCTCACCCTGCCCGGGGGTTTGGGGCTCCTGGCTGAGCTCTGCAGGGTGGCCAGGACGTGCCCGGGGCTGGCTGGGGGGGCTGCAGCTCGGCCCCACTGTGTCCCACCATGGGGCTCGAGGGCTGCGGAGGTGACGCCACCGTCCCAGGCAGCTCACAGCCCTGTTGATGGGGTGGGACCGGGGGGGGGTCTGGTGCTGGGGCAAGCGGGAACACGCCCAGAGGGGTTCGGACCCAGCCTTGGCCCTTGTGCCCCCCCCCCGCCTTCCACAAGGAGCGGAGGGGTTTAGCGCCGTCGCCACTGTCACCAGTGCCACCAGTGCCACGGCCACGCGCGAGCCCCGGGCTCCCTCTCGTGGCATCTCGCCCCATCTCATGGGGTGACCAAGGAGCCACGGGGACCCGGGGGGGGGGGGGCAGCGGCAGCCGGGGCAGCGGGTCCGGGGGGCCTGGGCGGGGGACTCCAAGCCGGGGGCGGGGGGCTCTGAGCCGGGGGACCACGCTCCCCCCGCGGCCATCTCCTCCGCTCCCCCAGCCCCCTGCGGCAGGACCCCTCGGGACGCGTCTGGGCGCCGGGCTGGGGGGGTCCCCTCCCGGGGGACCCGGAGGGATGGGGGGGGGTCCCGGCTGCGGCCCCCTCCCCGGCGCCCGCCGCGGGGTGTCGGCAGGTGGCAGCAGCGACCTTCGGCAGCGCCGGTCTGCGGGCGGCACCCCGGCACGGAGACCTGCAGCACCCTGCCAGCCTGGCACCCAGCACCCCCTGCACCCCCCTGCACCCCGCAGCACGCCCTGCACCCAGAGAGCACCCCCTGCATTCCGCATCACGCCCTGCGCCCCGCAGCACCCTGCCAGCCCGGCACCCAGCACCCCCTGCACACCCCTGCACCCTGCACAGCACCCCCTGCACCCCACATCACCCTCAGCACCCAGACAGCACCCCCTGCACCCCACAGCACCCTGCAGCACCCTGCCAGCGTGGCACTCAGCACTCCACAGCACCCCCTGCACTCTACAGCATCCTGCAGCACCCCACAGCACCCGCTGCACCCCACAGCACTCCCAGCACCCCGTACAGCACCTCTGCACCCCGCAGCATCCTGTACGGCTCCCCCTGCCCAGCACCACACCCTGGCAGCCCCCCCCAAGCAGGACCCCCCGCACCCAGCACCCTGTGCCGCTCTCCCCCAGCCCCCAGCCCTCCCTGTGGCCCTGCTCCCCTCTGTGCGTGACCCCTGCAGTKTCATGCAGAGTCCCTCTGACATGCGGAGTCCCCCCAGAACACAGTGACCCCGACATGCAGCATCCCCCCGTGGGTATCCACAGCCAGGCAGGAGCCCCTGGGGGCTGGGGGGCGGTCAGAGACCCCGGAGCAGTTCCCGGTGAGTGGCCATGCACTGCGGGATGAGCTCTGTGATGGGGTGCAGGGACCCTTCACTTGGGGTGCCACAGGGARGTGCAGGCGATGGGTGGGGGTGACCGAGCTGCTCCTGGGGCATGACTGCGGCTCTGGGGGCTGGGGCTGGGCCAGGGTCTCCTGGGGAGCAGCACCACAGGGTCCCCCAGATCTGCCGACATCCCTCTGTCCCACCGTYGTCCCCTGGGGACCCCAGGGCTGGGAAAGTCCCTCTTTGGGGACATCCGGAGCACCTCCGCATGCCACATCCATTTCCCTCATGGGCTGCATGGGAGGCAGCTCGGGCCAAAAAGGGCCCCTCGCAATGGCCTTAACCCCACAGTGCTGATTTAGGGACAGTTTTCTGTGTCATGGGGACATGATCTTGGTGCTTGGCTCCTGCCGGAGCCCGGCCCAGCGTATTTARGGTGAGGTGGGACAGGACGGGGGCTGGGTGTGAGGGGGGGGATGGCTGGCGGCCTCCCAGGTGTCCGTCTGGTGATGCGAGAAGGAAGAGSAGCGACTGGCGAGCCTAAGTGCGTAATTACAGCTGTGACTTAATTGGCATACCGGGGACGTGCCATGGRCATCGCGTGACTTGAATAGTGATGTGCCGGTACGGGCTGGGGAGGCGGAGGAGGCTCCGCACCGCACAGGGAGGCAACAGGAGCCCAGGGGGGACTGGGGGGGGGCCAGGACACCCCGAAAGGTCTTGACCGGTGGAGGGAAAGGAGAGGGGACAGAGAAGGGACAAGCACAGSACGGGCCACCCCGTGCACCCGGGAGCAGCCAGGACCTGAGCCCCTGGAGGGGACCTCAGTGCGGTGGCAACGTCCCAGGGAGGATAGCAGATGTCACAGGGATGGAAAAGAGCGAATGTTTCCCCTTTATTTGGAAAGGGGGAAAGGAAAAACTAGGGAATTATGGTGTTAACTGTGTTCAGCCTCTGGAAAAATATCAGAACACATCAAAAACYCTCTTGTGGGAGCCTGGGAGGTGGTGGGGTGACGGGGAGCCGCCCTCTCGCATCTGCCAGGAGCAACTGGGGCAAAACACCGTCTGTCCCACATGCTGGGGCCCGGCCTCGGCTTGCTGCCGGCACAGGACAGGGTCCAACCCAGGCGGCACCTTCCTTGGGCCGACCRGGCAGTCTGGCTGCAGGGAGTTACTGGTTTTGTGTGACAATCCCTCCATCTCCTGGCTGCCGGGGGATTTGGGGCTCCCCGTACGGAGGCAGGGAAACGCTGCTGCAGGCAGCATGGAGGCGCATCCTGCTGCAACCTCGGCTTCGCGTTTCTGCCRGTGGTTGGAGCCGGTTCGGCTGCATCTGCCTCGGAGCCAAGGGCTCGTGGTCCCGCTCCGGGTGCGCAGCCCACGGAGGGAGCACCGGCAGGAGCCTGTCACGCAATAGAGTGTCCTGCCCAGCCTTGTGCTCCRGCCAGGGAAGGCCCAGGGGAAGCAGCAGCCCGGCCTGCAGCCACCCCTGCATGGCTGTGCCCAAATCCCGGCTCCATCAGCTGAGCTCACCCAGCCCAGCCACATGCAGCTGGATGTGGAGTGGGCACCGAGCTCAGCGCAGGCTGCTCCGGCGAGGGGCTGAGACCTGCCACCAGCCCGGGGCTCCTGCTCCTCCCCGGCACCTTCTCTGCCGCTGAAGTGATGAAATTTTAATCTGCCGCCAGGCAGGAGATGAAAGGGAGGCACCACAGGCGCTTCCCTGGGAAGCAGCCAGCTGCAGCCAAGCGCCCCGGCACTGCGATGGGGTGCGGCATGGACACGGCCCCGGCACCGCGACGCAGACACCGCGTCAGGAATTATCATCATCTCAGGCTGAGGAAAGACAGCGGTGRAATAGTGCAGGGCTGGGGTTTGGCAGTACAGGGTTGTCTCCTGGCTCTGGCGGAGGCTTTTTGGGTCTCTCTTGGGCGCTGGGTGCCTGTTACTTCTCCAGGAAGGGGCTTTGGTTCATGGGGAGACACTGGGAGCTCTGCAGGATCTCCTCCATGCGAGGGGACCCCTCAGCTGGGGCGTCTCTCGCTGCGATCCGCAAGCACGACTGCGGGCTGTGCACAGCTGGAGGGTCCCCAGCACCGCTGCGGGGAGATGGGAAAGGGAAGGTGGCAGAGGCTGCCAACGCCAAGCCCCTCAAGCCCGATTCACTCCCTACTTCATCCAGCGCGGCTCTGTTGACACCGCTGGGGCAGAGCAGAGAGAAACCGCCAGTCCGTAAACCAAACTGTAGGGACCAGGCTCGGCGTAAGCAAGAGGACCCCACTGATGCTCCCAGGAGGCGGGCAGTAAATAAATACCCGGGCAGGGTATTACCTGGCCCTGCCAGGTGRCAGCAAATAAATACCCGGGCCAGACAGACAGCGAGTGAGCGATGCCGCCCAGACACACGGCCCAGACCCCGCCGCCTCCCACCCRCRGCATGGCCGGGTGCTCCCAGCCRGACCCGTCCGTGTGTGCTGGGACCYGTAGTCCCTGCCCGCTGGCACCCTGCGGCCACCGCAGCTGGCCGGGCCACYTCGGGCCATCGCAGCCGGACCCTCGTTGCTGGTGGGGGGCAGCGGAGGGGTCGGCAGAGGCTGCGGTGGCTGGAGTAGGGTCCCCCCATCCAGCATCATACGGTTTGGCAGCTGGTCGCTGAGAAACGGCTTCTATTCCCTTCGACTAGTTACCATTAATCAGAGCGCTGCCGGCTTAATTAACCTGGAGGCACGGCTAATTCCAGAAGCTCATCTAATCCCCATTACCTGGGAATTTAGAGCCTGGAGACTCGCAGGGGCTGCCTGAAACCCCGGCGGTAAAATGTCACCGCTGCTGTGCACGGTGAGAGCCCATCTCCTTCCCCCGGTGGCCCGGGGGGCCCGGCGGGGAGCAGCCCCCGGGGGTGGGGGTGTGCCGGGACCCCGGTGGGGGCGGGAGGGGCGGGACGGGGAAACTGAGGCAGGCGACGGGGCCGGGCTGGGBGGGGGGGCCCGAGCTGGGCGGGGGGACCCGAGCCGCCCCCGTCCCGCCGCCCCCGGGGCCGGGGGAGGGACCGGAGCGGGGCTGCCCGGCGCTGCAGCGGGCGGAGCCGGGGCTCGGCGGGGCCGCGCCCGCCCCCGCCTCCCGGCCGAGCCCAGCCGTACCGTACCGAACCGAGCCGTGCCGGACGCTACCGGGCGGTGCTGAGCCCAGCCGAGCCGTGCCGAGCCCAGCCGCACCGGGAGGCACCGGGAGGTACCGGCGGTACCGGGCCGCGGCGCTCTCCGCGGTGCTGAACGGAGCCGCCGCGCCCGCAGGACGCGCCGCCGGCGGGGCCCGGCCCGGCCCGGCCCGGAGCGGCTCGGCCCGGCGCGGCGCGGCGGCCGCGGGGGATGGAGCCCTTCCTCGGCTGTACCGGCGCCGCGCTCCTGCTCTGCTTCAGCTACGCCGGTCTGCGCCCGGTGGAGGCAGGTAAGGGCCGCCGGGCCCCGGGAGGGGCTGCCCGGGGTGCGTGTGCGGGGGGATGAGTCCCCCGGTGCGCACGGGTGGGAACAGAGGGTGAAGCGTGGGTGCTGCGTGGAGCGCGGCCGGGCAGGGGTGCGCCGAGGGGATGGAGCTCGGGGGCATCGCCGGCCGGGACTTTGTCGGTAATCGGGTTCAGAAGAGAGGGGTGATTTTGGACACGCAGCTCCGGGGMGCCGGTCTGGGGAAGCGCCAAGCTCTCGCCCCCACGGTGTCCCAGCGTGGGTGCTTACAGCCGGCTCCGGGGAAGGCGGCTCGTAGAAATGTGGCGTGAAAGCAGGGGCTCGAGGAGAGGGACCAGAGACGCTTGCCCAGCGCCAGGCACAGGGGAGGCAAAGGCTCTCCCGCCCCTGGGCAGCAGCACCCGCTCATGTCACGGGGCTGAACTAGAGCAGAGGAGGCAAAACGGATTTGCYCTGCCGACGCCGCGGCACGTTAGCCTTGGCAATCCCCCTCCCYGACTCCTGCTCACCCCGGGCTGTCCAGCCAGGCACTGCCAGGAGCCACCTCTCCGTGAGGGACAGCACATCCCAGCCACATCAAACCAGGCCCCTTCGAGCTGAGCCGGGTCCTCTGAAGTGGGGGAACTTTCGGGAAGGCAGCGGTCCCCATGAGCTAGCTCTAATTTTGGAGCCGCCAGGACGTGCTCAGGTCCACTCTCCTCCCCTGCATCGGCTGGGCTGAGCCTTCACCCGAGCTCCCTGCGCCTGGGTGCCACATTTCGGCAGGTGCTGGTGGGTGCTTCCCAGCCCAAGCCAGACGCCCTCCCCGGCTCTGTGTAGCCAGCCGAGGGCTGTCTCCCTCACTGGCTGCAAGATGTTGGTGGAACAGCTGCTTTGATTTGCAAAACGCTGATTGCCAGAATATCTTACATTCCAGGAGGCTGGGGGTGACTATTAGGGTTGCAGAGCTCCGGGGAGTGGAAATTCCTGCGCCCGAGCCAGCCCCGGGAATTGCCGGAGTTACATTCGCCCTCGTCCTGCCTGCGCTGGGGCTGCAGCAACCCCCCGAATGCCTTCGGCTCYGACACACGCGTCCTTGGCCAGACATCGGCACTCTGAAGTTGCCGTTTCACAACTGACAGGCCCAGGGAGATTAATGAAACATTCCCAAAAGGAGGGAGCGATGGGGAAAACACCGTGGCACAATGGAGGCGTCTGCAATTGTAACAGCCCTCCCGATTTTCTGTAAACTAGGCCACTTCCCCTGCTCTTCCTTATCCTTGAATCACCTCAGTCAGCGCCTGAGAGTAAACATGGAGTTGCGTCCCTGCCCATAACCGCCTCCTGCTCCTGTCTTACAGGCAGCGTTTCTGTGCCGTAGGGTGTCTGTGCCACGTTAGGAGCTCTGTAAACACAGATAGCCGCCCCGTCTGGCGGCTGCAGCGTGCGGTGGGGAGGCAGGAGACTCGGTTCCGGGCTCCGASGAAGTTGTGTGACCTTGGTGTTGTGCCCCGCAGCCCCCCTGCCTCCTCTTTCTGCAGCCTGCTTCGCCAAGGGTCGTGATGTGCTCTCCCCCGCACCCCGGCGAGGCAGTGAAACTTGCGCTGTCCCTCGTTTTCAGAGAGGGAAAAGAGGAATGAGGGGATGGAGTGATTTTCCCAAGGTCACACAGAGGTAGCGGCAGCATCACCACCAGCTCTGTGTCCCCGGCTCTACCCGACGATGTGGCCACGAGGCCGCCAAGGCGTGCAAGCCAAAAGTCGTTGGAAAAGCCCGTGGAGAGGAAACTGTCCCCAGCAGGGTCAGGCAGGGATGGAGGCTTGGCCGTCCCTCCCTTCGGACCCAGAGCTCCTGCCTGTTGTGAAAGTTAAAGCTGCTGTCCCCGGGAGAGGAACGGCGCAAATTCCCCCCCYGCCGATGCAGCGGCGAGGGCTGGCGAGCGAGCGGCAGAACACGGACCCTGCTCTGCAAGGGGGGTTTGGCCAGTCAGGACCATTTTTTGGCAAGGTGATGCCAAGGTGAGCGAGAAGGGGAAGCAGGACCAGGACAAGCTGAGACATAATGTCCATACTAAGGCTCTTCGATGGGCCTCAGCACCCCACCAGYGCCGCACGGGTAAAGCCCTCCAGCTCACCCCTACTCCTGCCTCGAGAGGGTCCCTGAGAAAACATTCAGGATGGTTGGCAAGTCAGAAATACCATTTAATTTTGCCACAGCGCTTGCTCCGGCAGYGGGATGGCCTGCCCTGCCCAGCCTGGAGGTGCCAGCAGCCCCCTCCTCGTTAGGCARAGGGTAATGAAGAGGGAGGTGAACTGTGCCGGGCTCGGGGACGCAGGGCTGCTGCAAGAGCAGCGGGGCGATGCTGCGTAACGATGATGAAAGACCCCAAAATAGGCCACGGCCCCTGCAACTTGCTAGGGCAAACAGCATCCCTGCARGGCGCCGGCCTGTAGAGCAAACTCCAGACAAGTTTATTTCTGTGAGACGGAGGGGACAGACAGCACACTGCTGGGGCGGAGGTAAAACTTCACCCTCCAKCACAGCTCTGGGCCCCGTCCAGCTCTCAGCCTTCCCAGCACTTGGACTGGCCTCCAACCCAAGGAGCCCCTTAACAGCTCCTCCACCTCCGCTGCCCAAAAAAAAAGGGGCCAAAACCACCTGGCTGGATTCTGGTCGCTGCTCAGTGCTTTTACGCCAAYCCCGCGTGTTCTCGCCCCCCGAGCCACTCTGCAAACCAGGCTCCTCTTCCTCTGCTGGGGTGGGTCTCCATCCTCCCCTCCTGCCCCCCCGACAGCCCCCCCGGCAGCAGGGGGGGAAGGGGAGCAGAGCGAAGGTGACAACCAGACTGCAGATGCTCTTTCCCAACCCGTATCTCGCCGGGCACGCTCACCTCCTCCTCCGAGCCAGGGGAACTGAGCTCACCTGAAGTCTGGCAGGATGAAAACTAAAAGCCAGCAATAGGGTCAGCACGCACGAGAAAGCAGCGACGGGTCCGACAGGTATTTGGAGACGGCAAACCAACCCAYTCCAGCCCCTTCCCGTCTCACGGAGGCCACGGAGATTCCTGGCCAGCTGACGGATGGCGTAAGCACTTTATTGATTTCTGCATCCAGCGCAGGAGAGATTTAATTGAAACATGGAGGTTTCCAACCTCAGTGTCAGCCTCTCAGCAGGGATGTTGCTGTGCAAAGCAGCCAAGGTTGTGCCATCCTCTCCCAAATGCCGTCTCCTGCTGGGAACATACATGTGGAAAATGGAGATCCCTCCCAGAGAGGGACTCGCTCGCACACATAAACCACACACAGGCACCGTGGCAGGATCCAAAAGCAGCCTTCAGGGAGTGGTACCCASGTACTGGTACTGAATATGGCCTCATCCTTTTGGCATTTATTGTTAAATAAACCCCTCCCGGTTTATATAGTACCAAGAGGCCAAACTAAGGCCTGACTCAAGTATAATTCAGTTAAAAGCAGAGATGTATTGAGCAGCGAAACATGCAAACCTTTCTGTGTGCAGAGCTGGGCTCGGACCAGGCACCAAACTCCCGGGAGAGGGACGGGTACTGGTGTCCAGCRGCTGGCTGGGAAACTCCAGGGCTTGCTCACCCTCTCTGCCTCTGACAGATTTCTCTCTTATTTCTCTAATATTACATAGGTGTGGGCTGAGAAGAGCTAGAAAAGACCGTGGTACCCAGTCCCTCCCGGACATTCGGGTCCTGGATAAAACGTGCCACAGCAATGGCTCTGCTCTGGCTCGGCAGCRTTAAAACCCAAGTCATGGCACTGGYGAGACCCGAGCGAATCCTGCCCGGCTTCGCGACTCAGAGAGTCGGAGGTTTGGCAGCACAGGACGTTCTCCCAAGTAGAAATCCCCCCCCTCCTCCTGCCCTACGGAATTCCTGATAGCTGGGCTGGACACAGCGAGCATCTCCGTGCTCCCTGAAAGGGCTCCATCTTCCTCGCCAGCCTTTCCACCCGTRCGTTCGGGCACCCACTCACTGAGGAATCGGCGATGGGGCCGGGGGTGAGAGGGGGCTGGCCTATTCGTATCCCGTTTGTATAGGGGGGTGGGCGGTCAGCAGGAAATAATTGCCTCCTTCCCAGACTGAAGAACCACCGGTTGGTCTTTCTGCTCTTTGAAATTCTCCGAGCTTAGCAAACAGCCCTGCTTCCCACGGGGCCGGGAGCGGGACGGCAGCGGTGGGCCCCGCTCYCTCCCACTCCCCTGCAGGCTCCCTTCATTAAAACACTCGGGGAAGCTGAAGGGCGCGCCAGCCCTTCCTACATACCCCATAAAGCTGACAAGCAATTATATCCACTGAAGGAAGCCATGCTGGGAGAGCAAAGAAAGGCTCAGGAAGGCAGCAAAAGCAGGTCTTTTTGTACCCACACTCAGGGAGCGGGCAGCAGCGCTTTGCGGAGAACATCACACGGGACCTTACGGGATGCTCCTTCTCCTCGCAGGTCGTGTCCTTCCATCTCCCGCGTCTGCAGGGAAGGTTGTGGTGGAGAAACAAAGAGCCACTGGGATTTAAGGCCGACACTCACTGCTTYCTGCAGAAAAGGGCACGCAGCTTGCAGGTGGATAGCACTGAACGAGCCGCTTCAGAGCCTCGGCAGGCGCTCTGCTCGCTGGACCATGTCCTCGGGGCTCTGAAGCAGCTGAGCCTTTCACAGCAGGAGAGGAGCCRCTTGTGGGAGAGGAGCTGAATTGGAAAGTGCCGTGACTACAGCGTAGCCTTGCCCACGTAGGAAGCAACTGCGCTTCACTCCAGGCACTTCCAAGTGGCTGGAGTTTCCAGGACAGTTGAATTCAGAACGAGCAGATGTGGGGGGAGGCTGGGCCACTTGGCTGCGGAGATAAATCCAGGAATAGGTTCTCATTCCAAACCTATAGCCAGACCACAGGATTCGGCTGGCAGAGGTGACCTCCAAGGGTGTGGTATTTCCACAGATTCTTCCTTTCACTCTGAGCAAGAATTCCTCCAGCAGCTTGCATGGCTAAAGGCAGCAAGCCAGCTCTCACCCCCAGCCCCACCGTAAGAGCTCACGGCAGAAGTTGCAGATTGAAAGTGGCTTCAAMAGAGACACAACAGTAAGGAGGGACCACAGCAGAGGAGCCAGGAGCTCCGAGTATCTCCTAGTGATGTTTTTGTGGCCTAGGTACTTCCCTGATCCTAGAGGTGCCAGGCAAGACACCCCGGTGTCTTGGACACCCCCTTTGCTCACCCCATCACCCTCCATCAGCAGCCCCCCCTTTTGCAGGTGATAGCAGCAGTGGGATGGAGACAAACCTTCTTCCCTCTCATTTTCCCTCCCCATCCCATCCACGYTTCAGCTCCGATGGTGAAGTCAACATAAGGGGCAGGCGGGTGGTTTCCTCTTCCTTGTGCCAGCAGCTGCTGTGTCGAAAATGAAAAGCCAGGGAGGAACCAGCTCAAAGCTGTAAAGTGTGGGTTGTTTTTTTTSTCCTCTCTCTCAAATAAAAGTCCATTAATAATCAGCAAAGCGTTTAATGAGAGGCTAGGAGGAGTTCTCAGCATTAAGAGGGGATTAAGGGTAATCTTCGCTGCTCATGCCTCCTTGCTGTGTGTTCTGACCTGCTCTTGCCAAAAGGGCCCAGGGTGGGTAGGAGCCAGGCYGGGCTGGGACACGCAGCCCTGGGGGATGTAGGACGGCAACTCACCTGACGAAGGGTCCCTGTGGGAAGGAAACAAGACACAGTTTAAGCATGATCAGTTTTGAAGCAGTTATTCACGTTAAAAAATCATCATGATTTCCTCTTAATTAATCAGGGCTCCCCCTTAAAGAGGGGGCTGCAAATTCCGCTGACATGAAAACGGAGAGCATCTTTTCATCCGAGCACCCAGCTTTAATTCCAATTTGGCCGAASAGATCCTCTCCCAGTTTGCAATGTGTGATTTGCTCCGGCAGGCGTTGCAGCCTCGGCGCTGGGATGAAGCTAAACTGCTAAACCAGAAATCTTGTACCATATGGGTCCCTTACAGACCACACAGGGGATGTGCTGGCCTCGGCSTCTCTGGAGTAAACACGCACGAGAAAGGTTTGATGCACAGCGTGTTTCTCGCTATCTCGCCCGCAGCGGGGAAGGAACAGCCCCTGGGGCCATCCCACCCCCTGTGCCCGCTCCCACAGCACCAGCGGCTTCGCTGGCCGCCGCGGGCACAGAAGCAAAGTTTCCAGGAGTTGCAYATGACTCTAGAAGGAACCAAACATTTGGATTTGGCACCTGAAGGCCCTGTTAGAGATGCTGACTCCCTACAGCCAGCTGGGAAACAGAAATTACATCTTCTCCACCTTACCTCAGTCGGGCTGGCACTACAAAGAGCCGCAACTGGCCCAAGGAGCCAAAAGCGGTGTGGAATATCTTGGAACAGTGATTAGATTTTAGAAAGTCATGATCTCATCATGCATCTCCTGGGAGCGAGGAGAAAAGCATCCTTATGGATTAAAATTTTGGTTCCAAATTATTCATTCAGCTCTGGGAGCAGGAAACTCATTTTCCTGGCTTTGTATTTCCGTCAAACGCTGTGCTTAATTCTCTTTTCATATCGCTTTTATACTGGTTTGACACCACTGATTTATGTGTAGCTACTCCTAACCTGCGGTAGTGAAAGGAAAGGCACGCTCAGATCTCCCGTCCTAGATTTCACTGTATTATCTGCTGACTTCAACTACCCYGTCTCTCTCTCAGGTATTACTGTGAAGGGGGTTTTCTAGAGCGCTCTCGACCATCCACACCAGCTGATTTCTCCCCTGCCTATATTCAGAGTCCTGCTTTGCAGGCTCCGAGCCCTGGGTTGCAACTTTGCCGAGTGCTTCCCTTCTGCCTCGCAGCYCTCCACCCTCTCTCACCGATTCCCAGAGAGCTGGTTTGCTCTTYTCCAGCTCTGCTAGGTCTTCCCGACTCCCCCCCGTTCTATGTCATCAGGAAACTTRAGACACTTTTATGCTATGCCTCCCTCAAGGTCACAAATTTCAAAAGGGCACCAAGTGCGATGTGCTGTACGTTCCCTTTTCCCAGCCTGAAGCTTTTTCCCTGATACTCCGCGCTCYGTTCCTGTGGGGTTAATTCATCTCTTTTCAAAGGCCTCCTCAACCTAAGCTGGGTAAATCAGTGGTAGTTCCTAAAAAAAGTTTAGCTCCCTAAAAATATCCAGGAAAGACAACCATGCCGGGATTTAACTGTACAGCTGCACTTTGAGAAGGGCAAAGTGCCTGGCTGCAGCTGGAGACTGTTTTGTCTCCSATCTCTCAACTCCGTCATGTCCTCCGTATGTTCTAGCAAATTCATCAGGCATGACTCACAGACCTTCCCTGTACGCATTCCCATCTGCTGACTGCCCCTTCCTAAAATTAGACCCTACTCTTGTTGGCACACGGGTTCAGTCAGGGGGGAAGGTGAGGAGCTGCAGACCCGCGTCCCTTCCTTGTGTCACAGCAGGGAGCCGAGTCCAGAAGGGACTGGTGTTAGGGCTGAGGAGGACGATCCGTCTCCCCTGCTGCAGCGGAGGGTGAGGGTGATAAATGTTTCYGTTCTCCGAGAGCTGGCTGGAGACCACTGCCTCATTTCATGAAGGCCATCCCCTGAGAGATGAGAATGCTCTGGGTCAATACTGGTTTGATCATCTACTCCAGAGAGGAAGAACACCTCCCCCTTTGAAATCCTGGAGACCACGAYTGCTTGCTGCTCCTCCTTCCGAAGTCCCAAACTCACGTGAACTTAGCCACGCACCTTCCAGTGACCATTTTGCTCACTGAAGGACTYGCTAGAATCAGTCTGGGTCCCAACGGCTTGTCCAGACATCCTATGCCCAAGGGTCTCACCGATGGATGTGGGTCTCCCATCTGCCAGAAAGAGGAGTCCTGAAGGCTGGACTGTGGGTGTTGTCTGGGGAGGAGAGAAAGGAATAAGGTCACTGCCCTGCTAAGTGTAGAACAGCACTGACCTTCTGCTGGGGAATTTTGTGCTCCCGTTATTTTCTCTGTTCCCAGGGGAACATTCACCGGGAGTGAAGTCAGTTGTTAGGAGACACTGACACTACAGCTAGAATATTTTCGGCCACATTCAGGCGGCTGGGACTGACTATAAATCCAACAAGTGTTACTGGACACGTGCACACATGCATCCTTCTTTTACCGTTGACCTCAGCCCCAGCCCCAGACGGGCAGTGTTGTGCAACGGTTACAAAGCAATAGAAGCATTATTCTTTTATGAAAGTCAAAAAAAAACCAAACCCTCCTCTCCCTGCTGGCCTCCTGGGGGTAGTCGGAGCCCGAGCAGCCTCATCAGCATTTACTGCCTTTGGGTTTGGGGCACAAGCTGGAGATTGTGAATTACATTTGACCAGAGGAGAGGGAACAGGAGTCCAACCTGCCGCACAGAGCACTGGAAGGACTGTGCCAAGCCTACAAGGTAAAACCTTCCCCCTGAGCTGCTGAGAAGGGCTTTGCACTGCGCAGCTCCCTTGGGAAGAGGTTCCCGGTGAGGATGTGCCGGAGCCCAGCCGGTACCCCACAGCCCAGCTCACTTTGGCAAGGCTGGCGGCTACGCAGATCCACCCTGCAGCTGGAAACTCAGCTGCGCTCTGGAGTTGGGAATAAACACGGAGCTTGGGGCTGCTGCTTTCATGGCCTGCCCTTTTCACAGGACAGCGGTCCATCGGTSCTGCTGCAGCACGTTCTGCCCCGTTAGCTGTAAGCAGATGGTTGCTGGATGTCCTCCAACCGTCTGAGAGACAGCCCATCAGCCGCAAAACATGTATAAAAATTTTTCTGTCAAACTAACAGGGAAAAGCAAAAGAAACACTCCCATTTACTACTCCTGAATTTCAAACCTCCAGAGTGCTCATCAAAGCCTTCAGTTTTCATACTTCCAAGGCAGATTTTGCATTTCCTCCCAGCTGTCACTGTCAGACTGTAATGGGAAACAACAGAGAAAACGTGGTGCGTGGCTGGGAAGGATGAGATGAATGAGCTGCTCGGTGGTCTGCTGTGTTGTCAAAAGAAACTTTTTCCAAGGGTCATTATTTCACACACGTCTAACGCAACTCATATTCTCAGCAGAGATCTAGAACCTCACTGGTAATTAAGACGTGGAGTACCTGCAATTTCCAGGTCCCATATCCAGAAGCATATACAAGAAGGACCGTGAACAAGGTCCTTTCCCACTCCCTCCCTTGCCCTTGCTGTGTCTCCTGCCTGTGACTGCCTCTGTAAAGGCTCTGCTCTCCCTCCTTGCAGACAGCCCGTCGGCTCCAGTAAATGTCACAGTCAAACACCTGAAAGCCAACTCAGCCGTTGTGACTTGGGATGTTCTGGAAGATGAAGTTGTCATTGGATTTGCAATTTCCCAACAGGTACGGTGCCGACAGTTACCCAGTTACGGTCATGTTCATCTTCACCCCAGGTCCCCTCAGTTTCCAAATTCTCTTGCTGCAGTTTAAGCCCATTCCTTCTCGTCCTGTCCCTCGTGGTCTGGGAGGGGACTTGGCTTCCCATCCTCTTTGCAGCAGCGCTTCACCTATTGGTAGCTGCAGAGAGGAAAGGGTCCGACGGTCTCCACGGCCGTGGTGGACAGGGCAGGAAGCAGTGGTCTTAGATGACAGCAGTGCACACGGGAGGCCTCTCCACCACTCTGTGCTCTCCTCTCTCGGCTTCCAGAAGAAGGACGTGCGGATGCTGCGCTTCATCCAGGAGGTGAACACCACCACCCGCTCCTGTGCCCTCTGGGACCTAGAGGAGGACACTGAGTACATTGTGCATGTCCAGTCCATCAGCATCCAAGGCCAGAGCCCTGCCAGTGAGCCAGTCCTCTTCAAGACCCCCAGGGAAGCTGAGAAACTAGCCTCTAAAAATAAAGGCAAGTGTGGGTGAGTTCCTGTGTGGCCCCTGGGACGCCCAGGCAGCGTAGGGCTCGGCAGAGAGGAAAGCAGTATCCCGTGCAATGAGGATAGCTGGGTTAAACGCACRCGGGGCTGAGTGTCCTCTCCCAGCCCCACGTGAACAAGCGGGATGCCCTGAGTGTACCCAGCAGACAAGGCTGACGGGTGCACAAAGCGATAGGGAGATGCTGTTGATTTCTCCCGTTTCAGATGAAATTTAACAGGCAAAGTGAGGAGGAGAAGGTTTCCAGACTGGGAASTGTGTCCCCAGCAACCTTGCAAGTGGAGAATGCCAGGGGAAATTCCTGAGCAGCCTGTGAACTCATCTGGAAATAGACCCCTGGATGGCACTGGGCACACCACCACTGTGCTCTCAGGGCACCTGGGGGGATTCGCTGAGCCTCCTGTGCTTGGATCCCAGGACAGCAGGGGGAAATATACCCAGAGACTGCCACTTTTCTTACATTTCAAATATTTCTGCCAAATCACAGAATCACAGAAAGCTGAGGTTGGAAGGGACCTCTTGAGATCACCCAGTCCAAAGCCCTGCTCAAGCAGGGCCAGCTAGAGCAGGTTGTCCAGGATCATGTCCAGCTGGGTTTTGAGTATCGCCATGGAGGAAATCAGGCACTTCCTCACTGGCACCTCCTTCACTTGTTCCTCTTAAGCCAAACCAGATTGTTGAAGGTTTTCTGTCAGCAAGAATCTCTGCTACAAAAAGGGCTAGGGAGTACAGGGGTCTGGGATATAAAGGGTTACTGCCTGCCTGCTGAGGACCCAGCCTGTTGCAGGGCTTTTGGCCGTGATTCCTAGGATGTTGTGAGTTCTTGACTCTTTCTGCTAAAATGATTTGGTGTCTGTAAATACCGAATTGCTGTTCATCTGAAAGCACTAAGAGGAGCATTGCTTCTCTCCCCGGAGGCCTGAACTGTAATCTTAGCGCTTTGAAGCCAAGGAGGCACGCTACGCCYTGCAAAAAGGCTTTACTCATTTCTGAATCCCATGGCTCCACCGAAAAATATCATGCCAGGCTCCACACTCCTGAGCCGGGAGAGGAACTGCTGAAGCATGCAAGGCTTTGTGACAGGCGCAGACGGCACTAAGAGAGACCAGAGACAGAGCAGAGCGAGCCGCCACGGGGCCAGATAACATGCGGACTTACCCCACGGCAGCTCCTCTGCGGTAACTGCCTGTTGATCCTGTTTGGCTGCTCCTCTCTCGCCCCATCTCCTGCAGGTGGTCAGGGGCAGTTGCTGCAGAGCAGCAGGTTCATGCTCTGCAAGTTCAAAGCGCAGCTCGTGCTCCCGGCACGAGTGACGGGCGAGGACKCTCTCCCCGCTAGCTTTGACCCTGACGCACCCATGATTTGAGTCAAGGGTACTGTTAAACCGGTGTCTAGCGCAGCCTGAGCYGTGCGGTTAGGTTTCATGATCTCTCTTTCCCCTTGTGCAGATGAGGTGACAATGAAGGAGATGGCGAAGAAAAACCAACAGCTGCGAGCAGGGGAAATTCTCATCATTGTTGTGGTGTTGTTTATGTGGGCAGGTCAGTTCAATCTTTCTGTCAAAAGCACGTAATATCCTTAGGGCCCGCTGGCTTGCTTGGTTTGCATGTGTAATCGTGTARGACCTGAAAAGAAACCCTTCCTCCCATAAAGAGCACTGTCTATGCAGCTGTGAGGGCACCTCAGTTCCCTCTGCAGCACCGCAAGTCGGGCAAGTGCCAAAAGCAGGTGAATCCGTGGTCTGATGGGGTCCGGCAGGAAGGAGATAATGGACYTGATGAACCAACTGCCTAACTCCCCACGGCTAATCCTCTAATCTCCATTTTTCCAGAATGCATTGATGATAAAGCCCTCAGTCATCCAACAGGATGCCTCAAGCCCTTCAAATGATACAGGTCACTSTAATTATCTGGCTGTTATATGACTCCAACTCTCATGCAAAACAGAAATGTAAGAGTCTCACTCTCAACACCCACTACTATATATACACTAAAACCCACTTCAAAATCAATTAAAATAATGGAAGCATTGAAAGAACAAATGGCCCCAAACATCAAGACACCAATAAACTCAGATCCTCTCAACATCCACTATTAAAATACAAAGAATAGTATTTAATAGGAAGAGGAGGGATCTTAGCAGAACATATTAACCGAAAGGAAAGTCTGCATGAGCTTGGGATGGCGGGAGGAAGAAGGACTAGCATTAGCTGACAGTTGCTATCCAAAAGGGTGCTTTGGAGCCAAACTTTTGCCAGTCTTTTGAAACCCCACCCTAGTCCTCCTTACACCTTGCAGCCGCTAATCCTTTCAATCCAAGCAGAGGCTCTGCTACGAGACGCCTAGTGCAGTATATGATTTTATAAGCAAGACCACAGGCCCAGCTGCAGCTGTGGGATGTGACRGGCATGGCTAGGCACATCCACTAACGTAGCCTCTAACAGAGCATCAGACAAATGTGCTCCTTCAAGATGAAGAACCCTCACTGTAYGTATTACAGAAAGTCATAAATATATAAATTAAATTTCCAAAGAGAACCGAGAGTTTTCCGACATGAGTTTAGGACCGCATTTCAATAGAGCTTATAGCAAATTGTACCTAGGACAGATCTCGCTCGTATGTTTTAAACTAGCAAACAGGGAGAGGAAAACACCTCTGACTCCTGCTCCATCAGCTTAGCATGTCTGAAGTGGYTGCAGCCAGCCCTTCAGCTTGTTCAGTTTGGAAATTACATGCATGAGTTAATGGGAAATAAAGTTWGCACAAGTTTGTTTTCTGTTTAGAGCCCCAGCCTCCCCTGGCTGCCAGTCAGCTGCTGCTCCTGCTGCAACGTAAAACATTAACGAAAGGACATTTGCTCCCCGCGAGTCACAGAGCACGTTGCCCGAGGGGGAATGGTTCAGGTGACCCAAGGAAATTGGCAGGCCAGGGAATTAGCACTATGGTAAATCTACGATCCAGAAAAGACAACCTTTGCCACTTGGTATTTAGTCCTCTTGTCCCAGGCAAACCACTTTTCCACACATGGAGCGAGTAAACAGTCGCACAGAGAATCYTCCTCGGTCAGAAGAGAAACCCACCACGATAGTACTGAGTGGCTGATGACTTTGACAACTTGTCGTTTCAGTGGTGAGCATAACATTATGTCCTTTAAAGATGGTGGWCTGTAATCTCTGCTGCTGTAAACTGTAACAATCCTGAACTGATAGGGGTTGCCTCAGTTTACTCCAACAGAGGATTTGGCCCATTTATACTRGATTCTGCTGAGATGAGACACCTCCAGGGAGAGACGTGAAGAGGAAACCAGTCACTGATCTGAGATCTGTCACAAAAGAGGGGGATGGAGGGATTAACTGTGTCCTGGACAGTCCTGAAAGGTTTCTTACAAGTGAATCCAGGTGACACAGAATCAGATCCACGAATAATATTTTTTTGCCCTGGAAGTCCTGAGTTCACCATGCATTATTTGCATTTCCAGAGACTGGACAGCAATTATTGCTAAAGATGATAACCAAATGAAAACCTAAACTAAATTACAAGGTTTCCAAAACCTCTAGTCCATGATCTTTTCAGCATTTATGTCAAGTTTTAGCTGTGCATATTCAAATTTAAATGCCCTGCCAGTAAAAACAATCATGAATAATTACTGACCAACTGATTCWTCTCCCACTGTAGTATAATCTAAAACTCTGATCAGCATCTGAACAAAGAATTTGCCAATACCGCAATTTCCCTTCTAGACAGACGACTTACCTTTAAAAAGGAAAGTGGGTGGGKGGGAAATCTCTCTCCATCTAGTGGGTTCTTTACAAAGTCTCAATATACAGCCCTTAACCTTGCCTGGCCGTAACCTGAATGTATGATGATGTTTTAGCAAATGCGAACTGAAACCCATCTGTGCCCAGGGCTCTGAACTGAGACAAGACCCCAGCTCTCGTGCTGTCTGTCTTTCTGCTGTTGTTCACAGCACTTTGCTTCTCTGTGCCTCAGTTTTACCATCAGAAATCACAGAAGGTGTGACTGGCAGATGTTAACCTATTCTCCTAGGATCAACCATTTGTTCACACAAGCAAGAAAGAATTTGGACCACCGTGTTTATCAGTAATACCCGGGGGCAGCTGCCGTAACACCACCTCGCTTTATAAAGCAGTTTCTGATGATCTGGTGAAAGCTTCATGTATGTTTTGCTATTAGGGGAGCTGGGATATTTTTCAGTAAGGGAGAAGCAGCATCTGCCTGCGTCTGCTTAACCTCTGTGTTTGGAATCTGCAGGCAGAGTTACTTGGTCAAAATGTCATATAAAAGCTTCCGAGAAAGATATTTGCAGTCTTCTTATGTGTCATGGCTGCCCCTGCTTTTCTCTTCATGTGCCTGCGTGTGTGGGAGGAAATTTCCACTGGCAGTTTTTGCTGCCGTCACCGTTGCATATTTGCAGATGTTGTCCTGCTGCTCAAAAGGCCCTGGCTCGTATCACATGCAGGCAGGTACGGTACCTGCCTCTCATCTGCCAGCTCCAGCTCCTTCTCTTCACCCCAGAGGAGAAAGATAAGAGGACACATTTTCACTAACCAGAAATTCCAGGAGCTCCTGTGTTTGCAAAGCACAGATCCCATTTAACCACACAGTTAGTGTTGATGGCTATCCAAACATAGGGCTTAAAACACTTGTCCCATTTAATGACAGGGAAGTTAGAATATAATTAATCTTCTGTCCTTCTSCCTAACTTGTTTAGTATGGAATTAAGCATCAAGAAGGAAACAGCCAGAGGGCTGACTAGCTGCGTTAGGAAAAGATCCTTAGAAGCAATTGCAAATGCTGCTGAGATCTCTACCAGAAGGCACAAAGCYGGCTGGCAAGCAAGGGATCTCTTGATCTCTGCAGGCTCCAGGGCCYGAGCTCATTTGTGTGATCGCTAATGCTTTTTCCTGTTAGGGGTGATCGCCCTGTTTTGCAGACAGTACGATATCATCAAAGATAATGAGCCAAATAACAGCAAGGAGAAAGTCAAGAGCGCCTCGGAGAACAGCACTCCCGAGCACCAGAGCGGAGGGCTCCTCCGCAGCAAGGTGAGATGCTGCTGGCACGCAGCGGGGGACGGGGCAGACAATCAACTTCCAGCTAGGCTTCAGCTAAATTATCCAAAAAGCAGCCTCCGTTAAACRTCCTCACTCCAGCCTCCTCCCTCCAGCCGGGGACGCAGAAAGGAAACACCCCTTCACATCCACGCATGCCAGCACCACGGCTTCGTTAGTGGTCTGAGCCTCCCAGACGCATCAGCAGCACTTCACTCCCACCTCTGGATTAGCCTGCACGTCCATCAGTAAAACAGATTTCAATCCCCATTTCTGAAATATCTGAACATCTCTGGAAGAAAAAGGCACTGAGCAATGCTGCCGTCCCTGAGCTGCTTGGGTCCTTAGCCCCACAGCAGCCCTTAGGTGGCATGTGGTAAAGGGGATGTTACTCTTGCAATTAATTGAAGAGCTGATCAGCAGGAGCATGGCTGGTAATACACATGATGTTAAAAGTATGCCATAGCCATAATGTAAGCAGACTCAAGCCTATAATTTATACCAACTTATTTCAATTAATTTAACTTTCTTGTGTTTCTATTCACAACTTGCACTCTGGCACATCCCCACCACTTCACATTTACTTACTATTTGAAATAGTCCACTAATTCATGCTTATTCAGAAGCAGACAGTGATGAACCATGCAACCCTAAAGCCTCAACTCTGGCCCTTTTTCATTATCCTGAGGGGATGGGAACAAGAACTTTTACAAAGCCAAAAATTGACCAGCACGCTGCACTGATCTCTGATGCGTTTTTTTTCCCTCTCTAGCGATTTCTATACATCCTTTCTTCCTTTGTCTCCTCTTCTCTTCTAGTTTCCAAAAAACAAGCCCTCAGTGAATATCATTGAAGCGTGACAGCCTGCTATCTGATCGATGGACTCCATTCCTCACTCTCACTTTCTGCCTCTGAGCCTTGATGACTAGGGAGGTGAAATATTGTTGGAGCAATTTAGAAAGAGACCTAGTGATTGTCACTTGCTGGCATACACCTCCTTGTCTGTGTTCTGAAAAAAACATCTGGCCAGAAAGAAAAATCCTGCAAAAAAACCCTGAAACCCAAACAAACAATTAAGATGGAAAAAGCATCAGTGAGACAGCTGCTGCCGGTGATCCTGTACTGGACTCATGAATCACCCGGGCTGGAGCAACTCCTCACGCACTGCTCTCCACCCTCGCACTCCGTCTTCTGGAGCAATTTTCCTGTCTTTGGAAGTGTACAAGGTTTTGCTGTATCTTTATTTTGTCTCACTGTCACTACATCTTGACAGTATTAAGGTGAGCTCAGGCATCAGTCACTGTCACTCCTCTCCAAGCAAGAAAGGAGGGAAAGCTCATCGCAGACACGACTAGCAACCAAATTTTGGCTGCCGTGTGCTCTCGGCTTGCTTTGTTCCATTGATGTGTCTTGTGTAACACGTCTTGCGGGTGGGTTTTTAAAACAAAAAAAGAAAAAAAGGCATACCCCAGTTTCCATTCCCACTGTGAGAACTTCCTTGATTGTTCTCCAGTTAGGCTGCAGCACGTCTCCACCGTTGCTGTCTCTCCTATCTCGCACTGGTGCTCTTCATCTCGGATAATCGGGGCACGCCGAACACTGAGGCACAGACCAATATGAGGGGACACCAGAAGCTGTTATTTAGCTTCCAGGATAACTTCAACCATTTCCTTCATGGTATTTTCAGCTGGGCCTGTGTCCACCACCAGTGTGATAAAGGTCCATAAAAATGTAGCCAGTCAGCAAAAAAAAGAAAAAAGAAAAAAACTCACGATACCGGTTGCTATGCAAGGTCTCCAGTGGCAATAGCTATTTATTGTGAAAGGCTCTTGCCTAAGGGACCTTTTTCTGAGGGCTTAAGTTCTTAAATTGCTTCTTTTAGCAGGGTTCCTGTGGGAAGGTCTGGTTCTCCTTACACGTCCTGTCTGCACTATTTTGTGACGTTGTAATGCCAGGTATCTGCTGGAGGCAGTCCTCCATAAAAAGGATGACTACGAATGGAAAAASGGGTTGGGCTTCTCCTCTCTCTTATTAAGTGCTTGATGTTTGTAAGCTGACAGGATCCCTGGGATTGCTGGTGCTCTGGAAGCTGGTAGATGCAAGTCCATGACATGGAAAAGACTTACTCTTTGTAGTGTGCCATGGGGTATGTGTATTTATTTAATTACTCCACAAGACCACTCCATATGCACTAGGGGATGAGGCAAGATCCTACTTGTTCCATCAAATACCAAGACAGGTTGGCCTGAGTAGGGTTTCAATGTCATTACAACAAACCTGCACTCAGATGAGCCTGGTTTAAAAGCCCCTGCAAAGAAACAGGCTGGCAGTAACCGAGTTCAGCCATCTCTCCTCTTCCACCGTCACCAGCCTTTCCAAAATAGTTGATCTGGGAGAAAGGCACTAGGAAGTCTGCTTGCAGATGTGCTGGCGAACAAGCAAGGGCTTCCCTTGTGCCGGTTTCAGAAGGCAGGCCAACCCCAAAGGTCTCTTCAGCGGATCCTTTGCCAGCACATACTCCTCCATCACCAAGAGGGAGAGGTCAACACCTCTGATACAGACAGAGCAATAAACATTTTATAATGTACAATAAAAGATTAAAGGCATCTCCTGTGTCCTTGTAACGTCTGAATTTAGTAATATTCCATCTTTGCCTGCTTCGAGCAGAACRCACACAATGGAACAGGGAGATTTTCTCTCTATTTCCCAGGATCTACAGCAACAACTGTTTTCTCAATGTCTGGGTGTAGAAAACCAGAAAGGTTCAGAGTTCACTCYGCAGGACGAGGGAAAAAAAAACGTTGCAACATAAATAGCACTACAGCCATACCTAGCAAGATTCTTCAGACATGTCCATTATCTCCTAAGAAAGAAATGTCATTTGGAATCCATACCCCTACAAAGGGAGGTTTAGSACAGATGGTACAGCATGTGCAAAACGATAAGGGAGACACTTTCTCATAATCCTAGAGCAGACAGCCAAGCAAGCAGCCCTCAGAAGCCTGCTAGGGAGGAAATTCAGCCTGGTAATTTGGCAGGTTTGGGGGGCGGGGGGTTGTGTGTCTGTTTTTAAAGACAGTTGTCCCTAGGAATTCAGACCATATCCCCTTTTTTACAGTAACTGTTGTTCCCTAGTGACAGGTTTAAATTATTTYTTTCCTAACAGAGATGTGCTCACTCCTTGTTTGGTAGAAAAGAATTAAGATGGAAAGCGTCAGTGTTTGCACCACATTAAGTATTCACACCATAATGTGGCAGGAGGTAAAAGGGTTATCATTATGTTCCGTAACTGCAGGCTTTAAAAGTAAAGTAATAATGCTACTAGTAAGAAGAAACAAATGTAGACTGGCAGCAACTCAACTCAGAGAGGGACTCCAAGCTATCCAATTCAAGTGATTCTCTTAAAGGAAATGTTTTCAGCAACTCTGAATTGAAGTGATATAATAAGTCCACACTTTAGGAAAAAGTGTTTCCCATTATAGGAGACGAAAGCTACTTCAGATCCTACTTTTCTGAGGGTCATAAACATCAAAGCTTTAACTGCGGTTTCCAGTGAAAGCCATGAGAGTCAGATACCACTAAGGCTCTGGGCCTGTGTGACTTCAAGCCTATCTTTAGAAGAGATACCTCATTCTTGTCAACAGCTGCCAAAAGATACTCCTGAGGTGGTTTACAGTCAATAAAGGGAAGAGATCAAGAAAAAAAACAAGACAGCACTGAGGAAAGTCATGTTGAACCACAGAAGAACGCACCCTGAAGGCCACCCACATTTCCCTGCATGTTTTTGCCTGACTGCTGATTTTGACCGGTTATGGGAAACAGGAGGTAGGAAAGGGAGGTTTCGGTGAATACTAAAAAGCAGCAAGTGGGAGTGGGCTGGCATGACAGGGATCCCAAAGAGCCCTGCAAGAACCGATTCCCCGTCGATCTCAAAAGCAAAGGAAAGCAGCCCTGCAGCCGGCTCCGCCAATGCTGTGCAGCCCCTGAGGCCGAATCCTGCTGATTTCCAAGAATCAACTGAGCAGAGACTATGGGCACAACAAGGAGCAAGAAGCTGCAAACAGAACCCTTTGCCAACATACGCAGTGCCTGTTTAAAAGTTAAGCACCGCTCGCCTTCATCCTTTCAAGCACTGTAATATTATGCCTACAAGTACAATTTAGCCAATATATTCCTCCCCCACGAGTTTAGTAAAATGGAGCCGCAGGAGGCGGTGTGGAGCAAACAATCCTGCACAGCACGTCCTTCCMATTCACAACACACAGCACCATGCGCTTCGCACCACCTCCCTCCGCGTAACAAGCAGCAGCACGAGCTCTGTTCTCCGTCTCCTCGGAGGAAAATGAGAACATTAGGCATTTGATTCCCTGACAGTTCAATAACATCCGAGGAGGAAACACCTACACGACAGAAAGTGTTAGTATAATCTCAGCTGGTAATGACTTTCTGGAGGAGATGTAAATGGAGAGGAACAGACTGCTAATGCCAGTATTTGCCAAAGACATTAAAGGTTACATCACTCAAAAAGCGTATGTCACAGCTGCACATCCATTTTGCTGATAAAAATATGGCAATTCATTGATAGAGTAGTCAGACTTGACTTCCCAAGGAGAGCGCTGAAGATTATACCATATGTTATACCAAATGTAATTTCCCCAGATTTGCAGAAAAGCTTYCTAACTACGTGTAACGAACTATTACTGGCTAGTCTGGAAGCAGAAGCCTAGCTGACCAAATTCAATCAGCTTTCTAGTATTTGCAAAAAGCTGTATAATCAACATGCTTGTTATGCTAAAATACCTTGTTTCCTCCACAAATCTGCTGTATATTAAATCAGCTGATGACCTTATAGATTAAAATTATTATGTTCCTACTTGTTAGTGCTTTAGCCCACACATCTCGAGGAAAGCAAGCTGGATTCTCTTTCAGCTCATGCATCAGCATCAATTTTGTCTAAGTTCCAAATGAAGAATCTTTATTATTAGCGACAGAGCCAGGAAAGACACAGCTTGAATTTTAGATCCCAGATGGAGTCAGCAAAGTTGGCAGCCAGAAGAGCCRTCTTTTTGCTTGCAATCTGAACACACTGGATGCGGAGTCATTGAGTGGCAATAATGACATAGCCCCACGATGCCATTTGACACTTTCCAGCACATCGCTGTCCTTTTTAACTGACAAAACCCCCCACACTTAGGGCCACCAACTGCTAAATATAACCTATTTATACCATCCAGACCTGTTTTGCAGAGGATGCAACCAGGATAGTACTAGACATACTCTCAAACCAAAGGGAGAATATTATCAGCTTCTACTATGTCACATTTCAGGACATAATTTCTTCCTCCCKTTTAGAATTACCTTACAGCACAAAAGTAGCGAAGAGTTGGTTAGCTTCTGAGRAGACGGCAGAAAAAGCCACGCAGTACTTTAATTTCAGTCTCGTTTTCTAGCTGCTGTTGTTAGACTGTGATACATTGATGAYTGTTATTAAATTTTTAATTGTAAGACATTTCATCACAGAGCTCACGCAGGGCTTGCACAAAACAGTCTCTTCCAATCTTATCTGATGTTGCTGGATTCTACTACAGCAAAAAATCATGAACAGAGCCCTTAGCTACACTCTAGCAGCAAATATCCAGTATGTCCTTCCACGAAGGCTTAATACATAATCTCTCCCTCCCCTCGCAGTATCTCTACCGTTCAGCATATATGAATCACGGTTGCAATGTCAAAAAATGACATCTTCAGCAATAAGGCTGCCCAGAAGCCTAAAGCCTTTACAAAGTGCAGAGCCGCTCCATGGCAGTGTTCATTCACGTGAGAGATTTACATTCACAAAGACCACAAAACACACATTCAGGAGGCGGCATCCGCTCCTGCCTGAGGTCCTCCAGCAGAGGGAAGCTGGTCTGAGACACAGTACACGTACAGACACCATCATCTTGCCGTCCTGGTAAGGCGCTSTCTGTTCGGAACAATTTCATTTTCTCAGCATGGCTGAACCGGCAACAGAATGYCTTTAAGAGAAGGCTAATACAAATAACATCCTGACTGCTATGCATCACTTAATAATCTCGAAGAGATATATAACAAAATCAAGACAGCTAGCATGGAAAGCTCTGGATGCATAAAAGGCAAGACCTCAGCAYGCACAGCAAAGGGAGCCGATTGCCTGTGGTCTTCCTACCCCGTTATATCACTGCCCATCAGCAGTGACCATCGATCCCTGGTTGAGAGCGAGCTTCCCTATCCCAGCAGTCTGCGACTGCAACAGCTGCCGCCAGGCCTGCATTATTTCTGGACCTTCAAAGAGCCAGTCTGTTAGCAGTTTAATATCAGATAAACCCTCCAGCAGGCAAGTTAGTCTGCTTTTGCAAGGTTGGGGGGGAGGGAGAGGCTCTGCAGTCAGACTCCTGCTATCCCGCTTGCTTTTTCAAAATTATAAGAACAAGGGAATTTGCAGTAAACTTCTTCCTTCCCTTATTATGCGTATATTAGGAGCAGGTGGACTTTACAGATATGACAACAACCTGGACAGCACATGAAACTGCCCTCGGGACCACAAGAAAATTACTGCTTTTTCAGAGACGTCTCTTCAATTTAATATGTGGGATTCACCGGTCTAAAAGAGAACAGCCCCCACACTACCCAGTCAATGGCTGCCAAGGGATGGCACTTTCTCTTTCCATGCACGGCTCTCTGCGAGCAAAATTTACAGTGGTAAAAGTCACAGGAGAGGCTACRTTGGCATTAAGAAGATGTCATTAACTGGAGAAGTTCAATTATTGACACAAAGCCCTAACACTGGGCATGCACCACCCATGTCTGTACAACCCACGAGAAAAAAAGGCACCCCCCGCCCCAGGAAATTGCCGTATATGGATGACTTCGTTAATGGAGGCAGTATTATCCGGGAGTTAGGGCAGTCAGGCAATGCCAGGCTCTGTTCCAAGCTTCACTGCTTATCCTTTGGACAAATTACTTCAATTCTCTGCGCCTCAGTCACTGCACATCTAGGACAGTGACAAACTTTGTCCGCTTTTTAAAGCTACTTCCTCCTGTCCCGCTCCGGATTTGAAAGATGCTACGGAAGGGCAAAATAATAAAATACATGAACGACAATATTGAAAAACATTAACATTGTACCTAAATTTTATTTCTTTAAAATCACAGTAGCCAAAAGTGTCACCAAAAAATTCAAATTACTATAATAAAAATATAGTACAGTTTCCTCCATGAATAAACCTGATTTTCTCTCTGAAATCAACCTATAAACACCTAAAGGGTTCACAAGGCCTGTGCAGGCCCCGCTGGCACCCCTGGGAAGAGCATTTTGCAGATCAACCTATCTCTGTTTTACAAATCCTCCAAATAATTTAGGGAATTATTCTGTTAGGGAARGAGATGGAGGCAGCGTGGAAATGAGTAGTTGCTGTTGGACTGCGTAGCTTAAATGAACACAAGGTCACACTCTTCTGGGCACTCCAGAAAGCAGGCAAGTGAAAGCGGAGGCCTCACAATAACACAGCAGAAAAGAAAACTACATCTAACAGGTGCAAAATATTTATAAACTGAAGTGAAAATCTCATGAAATATTTTTACAAGAAAAGTTACAAATTAAACAARTAAAGACAATCAAAAAAGGCAAACTTTTCAGGGACAGGAAGAACAACAGAACAAGACAAGACATAACCAAACCAGGTAAATCACCAGCTGCTCCTGAGTTTACAGTAAACAAATGCAACTTTGTCTTTGCCAAATGGAGGGGGACAGCAGCCACAAGCAGTTTTTACAATTTAAAACCTTAACGTTATTCAAAGGGAGCCCAATCACTGTAGGAGATTTAATTCCAAGGTTTAGGTCCAAGCTTTAAAGAAAAGTTTTTCCACTTCAAAGCGCATTTTCCAGTTTCCATCATTGAAATATTACATCCTCACATCCAACATGCAATCTTGCCTCTTGAACRCCAACTACATTTGTTACCTACTCTGTGAGGAGGTGTTTTCAGTTCAAAGCAGAACAGTGATGCAAAACATAGAAGTTACCTATACAAAACAGATCACATTTAAATTGCACTTCAAAACYAGTTCCAAATGTTTCTGAAACAGAGAAACTTCCATTGGCCTTATTAAAAACAGATCATAAAACAACTTATGAAAATACAGACCACTCAAAACCAGAACAACTAAGAACAACTCCAAATGCAGARTAAGAACCAGCACAGTCCCTCAGCAGCAAAATCAGACATTAGAAAAGGCTGTGACAGGGCTACGCTGGAAGYGGTCAGGAATGCTCTGGAAATGGCGGTGTTTGGACAAGTTCTTGCGCACCCACTGTGTAAGGCTGTACTTTTGGGTGGGTTTCTTGGTGGCCCTCAGGTAATTTCTGCAAAAGTAAGTAAAATAGTTAAACACAAGACAAGCATACGTATGAGAGGCTCGAACAGCATCTTCTCTGAAAATGCYTTCCCCGTTCCTTGGGGCTTGCAGCTGGTACCTAATTTTCTTGTTAGGAGGTTTTAAAAGGGAAACCACATTACAAGGCGGGGCCTTGGTGAGTAACAAATATGAAAGTTTAAAGATTGCCCTTTCAGGAACACTGCCTCGTGCTTCGTTACCTTCTTTGCAAAGCTCTTTCTGCCTGGCCCAGCAGAGAAGGCTGAGGACTTCATTACACAGCAGCTTAAACAAGAGGTAAATTTTCCTCACAAAGTGCTGTACACGCGTTAAATACTCTCATTTGCTACATCTAAGCACGTTCTGAAATAACAAGACAAAACCCCACCAACTTTAAGCAGTCTTACAGGAGCAAGATTAAAAAGCAAATTACATTTCAGTAAGCTTGGTTATCTCCAGGCCTCAGAGTGTTACAAAGCTCTTCCACAACATTAGAAGCCGCTCTGCCCCTTCTGCATTTTGGGAGRAAAAAAAAAATCCAACTCTGCTATCATATTTTGTTCTTACTTGTGCACAGGCATCATCATAACTCAGGAAATMGCATTTATAAACTGCAGATCCATCTGAAGAACAACCAACCACAAGGGTCACTCCTGCAAAAACACTATCAAAACAGTCGGTTCGGAGAAGGAGCATCCAGCCGGCACAGGGTCCCCTCATCCACAACATGGAGAGTTTCATTTCTACAGCAGTTGCTCAGCAAGAGCAGCCAGTGACCAGACAGGTCTCACGGCAGCAAAGCAACTTGTTCATGCCAACAGCTGGGGAGAGATACCCGTGTTACACCCACCATACATTTATCATAACGTTCAGAAAAGCTATGCTGTGACTGGATCATACAGAGGAGCAGGTCAGGGTTACACGGGTCACGGAGCACCAAACTTTTACTCATTACTCGASCGCTCCAGCACTACTGATCTTACAGCCAGCGCTATCTGTGTACACAGAACAAGCCCCTTTATTCCAACGAGCGGATCTGAAGGCCTTGCATAGCSAATCCTCGGCAAGAGACGGTGCAGCAGAAGGCAAGAATCCTTGCATTCATGTCACAAAATATGAAACAATCAGTAACTCCAGCCTTGCTGTAGTGTTTGCCCTTCTGCTCACTCAGAACAGGYACTACAGTTCAGCGAAAGGCAACTTCCTTGGAATACTGCCCTCGCTGAAGTCCACTGTTTCAAGGTGCTCTCAGTACAGAACAGCGTGTGTCCTTGCCCAGTCGAAACTCAAAAGGTTTTTCCATCCTGCCACTGCAGTCATGTGATTAATGTGAATCACAGTTCTGCGTAACACCACTTCTTTTCCAGGGAACATAGCGTCTCTTGAGYAAATCCAGGTCCCCTTCATAAACTGCAGTATCAGCTTTTATTTACCCAAAGAAATAACTCTTGTCAAAAAAAGATACTTCTAGAGAAGTATTTCAGAAGTGTTCTTGAAAAAAATCCATGGTTTTGGGCTGCATTGTTTAGGAAGAAGGGAGGCACTCCAAGACAGCTAACAAAAGGCAAACTCTGTCACCCAAAAATTGGTGTTGTCTGCAATAGGCTGATGCAAGATGTGTGTGTGACTAGAAGAAATCACAACTTTTCACAAATTCTCAGCCTTCCTGTACAGAAGTCCCCTTTCCCTGCCATTCTGGGTCACAGAAACAGGGGGGTCATTCCCTACYGTCAGGTGTGCACCCTTCACCCCTGCACCCGAGGGAAGACAGGGAGTTGTGCAAACTACCACCGTGACTCGTGAGTACTTCACACCAGTAAGAGGTTTGAGCTCCTCTACAAGAGGCGAAGTCACAGGAGCAGACTAACCCCATCAAGTGTTTGGAGAGAGCTATTATCACACTGCCTCACATAACTAGCTAACCCAAGACTCAGAATAGAAATCCTTATGGCCATTACACATGAGGAAAGAGGACAATGACACCCTAGATAAAGTGAACGGCCGTGGAACAGAACTTAAAACATTTTGATTTCTTTCTCCTCACCTACAGTCCATCCTTCCACAACAGTTGAGACCAAACTACAGATTTAGGATGAGATTTTCAAGCAAGTTCCGCTCTCATTTAGAAACCAGGAGCCAGAAAAGTACCTGCCAACTGAAGCCATGTGGTTTGCCACTAGAGAAGCCCCTGGACCAGTTGTGTAGACTCCGCCAAGAACAGCCAACTTCTCCCACCACTCCCCTCACCGTAAGCCTCCTTGCAATTTGCTTATCAGTTCCTACCCCATCCCCTACTCCAAACCCCATCTCACATCCCTCTTGAAATGTAGGGTTTGTAGGTGGGTTTCATTTGCTTTGAAGTGAAATCCCCCTCCTAGGCTCAGCCATAAATGTAATTCCTCCTTGATGTCAGCACAGCCCAAGTCCTGTACCTTCCCTGCATGCTTTCCATTCAGGCAAAATTAGTTTGGGCAGGTAAGAACTGTTCAAGTTTTTTCCTCACCCAGCTTAGTACCAATCAACAGACCAGGCTTTTTCAAGGCAGAGTCTGCTAGCASAGTGTTCATTTTTATTTCACAGATTTGTTTCTCCATATGTTCCCTTAATACTATTCTCCTTTTCCATCACCTTAAACCTGGTGTGTCTGTTTTTTAAAAATATTGAYCTTTGTTATTACAGTAAGACCAGATGGTCTGTGATTCTTTATAAGGTATTTCCTCCTCCTCCTCCTCTCCCTTAGATTCAAGAGGGATCCAAGAAAATAATTTATCAGGTTTCTCCCAGGTTGTAAGAAGTCTGATAAAATTGCTAAGCATCACAAACCCCTACCAAACAAACCAACCCTCAAGGAGAACTCCTGGTGGAGGCCCGCTAGCAGAAGCAGAGAAAGCGGTGGTCGGAGGTCAGAGAGGAGCAAGCTCAGCCTCCCAGGTACCTGGGGGTGCGTGACTCTGCCGAGAGCGATCCCGCTCCAAATAACATGAGAATACTTGTCTGAGCAGCAGGTGGTGCAAGCGCAACTGCAATGTTAATGACCTGTGAAAGCAGATCTCCTGAAGTACAGACGTTTGGGTGGAAACCAAGAGAAGGCTATGTTCGGAGAGAGAATTGCTTTTTCTGTTAAGGTTGTCCTACCCCTGCCCGTTTAAAAATAGGCCCATCCAGCTACGTACATTGCCGAGGACAAGCCCCGGCAGCAGAGTGCTAACATCCAGTGCCAAGAGTCACAGTTATAAAAGTGGGAGCCTCGTTACTTGTGTAAACCGATACAGAACTAACCAGAATTGCCGAGGAGGATCTCATCAAGAAGGATATGATTCTATTTACTGTTGGATAAAGGGCAATAATGAAGTGTGAATGCTAACAAATGGTCAGCTGGCAGAAATCTTTTGTGGTCAATTATCAGTTTCAGCCACCCATTTGCAAGCAGATGTTCAAATCACATCTCATTTTTACATCTGCTACAACGCAGCCTCAGCAGCATTTAGATTCCTATAGGAAGCTGCAAATAAATTTATCTATTTGGATTGAATATCCTCTAGAAACTAGAATGAGAGGAAGAACAACCAGAACCACGGGTTATCTCCCAACTCACTTGAGATGGCTAGATGCGAAAAGGTTACTCTGAATACAAAAGGATTTCTTCCAACTAGTCGGTGTTCAAAGATTGCACATGTGGTAGCCACTGCAACACACTCACCCAACACGGATATAAGAAAATTGTACTTACAGAGAACCTGCAAGTGCAAGATGCCATGCAGGTAAGTGAAAAAATAAAGCCTCTGCTGTAGCCACCCAGAAAACACACGAGCAAGGAGCAAGAGACAGGATACAAGGAAGAGCAGACAGATCATGTAGCAGAGGGGATAGCAAAGTCAAACACCACCGTAAGACAAATGCCAGGAGATTTGCAATACAAAACAGAGCTAAAGATTTGTAGCAGCAATATATTAGTTACTGCTTCCTAAAGGGAATTCTCTTGCTGGCTCTGAAACCCGCTAATTTTCCTTTTGGAATTTCTTGGGATCATTCGGCATTTCTGCATCTCCTACGCAAATGATGCACCAGACATTGCTGCAGATCCAGGTGCACAGAAGTACCGTACAGGGTCAAAGTCAGCCCACTGAGAAGGTTTTTCTGTGACAACTGGGAAAGCCCACGCTGTCTGTCGGGCTGAATTCCAAGCCTACAGCTATTTGGAATACGAGAGGTTTGCACTAATAAGAAAATCAAATTGTGTTCATCACAGACAATGTTCTTCCCCAGCAAAACAGCTCTCTATTTCACTCACCAGCCTTGTTCATTTGGAGCTCCTGCCTGATTTTCTGTGACTGAGAACATACATCTTGCATTTTTAATTTGAAAGGAAGAGAACACAGGCCATTTTAGCTTTCCTTGCGTAGTCCCCTCTGCATTACTTATGCTGTATTCATACACTGGAAAGCAGCCCTGTGGCTATGCAGCTGTTCATGCTGCCCAGATAAGCACAGGCTCCACGCAATGAGCCACAAAACTGTCGGTTTCTTATAACTCTCAAGAAATGACAATTATTGYACCCACGATCACACAGAATAACCACAGTGGCAGGCCATCCCTGGAAGCTACCAGAACACTCTTTGCCCTTCAGAACATCCCAGTTCTACCCATCAAGCCGTCAGATACTGCTCTTCAGCTGACATCCRTACCTGCTCTTTACAGACACCTTCCTTTAAACCTCCACAGTTGATAGCTCTTGGATGACACCATGGAGGGGCAACGTGCAGAAGGTGTCAGTAGTAAACCCAAATCTCAGCACTTAAGCTAAATATTCCCTGAGTCTGGGTTCATAGCTGTGGACTGACAAGWACAAGTTACCTCCCAACACAACGAGCCAGAGCTCGGCTCTGCTCTTCCCAGGTAACATGAGCCTGTTTTGGGAGCACCCCTGATTTACTCCAGCAAGCCCCCGTATAACGTTTCCCYGGTATTCCAAACTACGGAACTCATCTGAACCAGTCCTGGAACGAGACTGATTGCTGTGGGGGAACTCTGTGCATGGTAGTGCTAGCAAGTGTAGCAAGCACTTTTTATTTCCCTCCGAAAAACAAGTACATTCAAAACATCAAAGAACACAAGCTCAGGAAGCCAGGCCTCCTGCTAGGACGTCTGTCCTCCACTCTGCCCTCCCCACCAGCACAGCCTTACCCCATCCCATCGGGGGTTACCTGGCGTAGGAGCTACCGTTTTCTTCACACGGACGTGCACACTCTGGATAGAAATGTTTCTTTTGCTCAAGCTCCGCTTCCGAAATGCATGTCCGTTGATTCAGTCTTTAAAATAAAAGACAGCATTAATTTTTTTAGACAATTTGTCAAATTAGGTTACAGACGACAGAGGGGACAAAGTGTCCTATAGAACTAGTACAGACATGAACTTCTTAGCACTATTCTGTGATTACAAAAATAAAAGTATTTATTTGAATAAAGCTGCAAAGATAACATAGTGTCAGCTGACTGAACCAGCAAGTCACTGTCCTGATTAACGGCCAGAAACCTGCCGTGAGCCCTCAAAAGCAGCAGATTTTTCACATTACTCAAGGCCACACTGGGAACGGCACCGCACAGAACATCCGAGTGCAGCAGTTCTGCAGCGGCCACAGGGAAGAACAACCGAACTGACAACTCCAGGCCCCGGAACACCGGAGAGCAGAAGACAACCATCCCTGCGCAGCGCCCGGCGCTGCTCTGCTGCTGCCATCTGCYGGAAAACACTCCAGGAGAGCGGCCACCAAGCCAAGCCAGGACAAACATCTCTTCTGCCCTGCAGACCACTGCCCAGGACTGCCTTAGCAACCTTCTTTCCCATTTGGACCAGCCCTATATTCTTCCCCCTCTTACAGTATTTTACAGGGTAAAATACTAAGTAGTCTTCCCACTATGTCAGTGCACCTTGAGAAAAAAAAAATAAAGAGAAAACCAGCAGCACACAACCAGCCAAACTGGTTTGGGAAACTGCTGGGACATTTTTCAGAGTGCAAAGGCATTTAGAGGCTCCTAAGAAATTACCTTTCTTCCTCCTCCTGTGGCACCGGAATAACTTCGCCAGGCTTCTTCCCACTGGTTGTCTCTTCCTGCCCAATCTGGCCTACAGCTGTATCACTTAACTAGAAAGATAAGGAAAAAGGGGATTAACACCTAATAGAAAATCATTCCACGTAAGTCTTGCTTATACAGTTATATAAAAATCACACTCTCCTCTGCTTGAAAAACCTTCCCTTACTGTGTAAAAATGCACACTTGTGCGCGTATGGACATCACCGCAAGTACAAATCAAAAGGAATGGAATTAAAAACATTTTAGTTACAAGAATTAAGATGTGTGTTTACTTTAATGTTGTTTGATGGCTGTTCAACTTCTGAAGATTCCTGCCCCCCACCATCCTCTGGAGAGTCTGATTTCTTTGGAAAACAGCTCTCAGTTGCTTCGGAAAGTTCTTGGTTTCTGGACCCAGAAGATGGCGTGGGACACCTYGGCAACAGAGGTGCTGAAGTCTCATCAGCTGTACTCTGGCCACAGGCAAGGTCAGAAGGGGGAATGGATCTTTCCACATGGTCACCACAGAAGTTGGAGACATCTCCGCTTGCAAAGGGAGTCTCTCCCAGGCAATCCACACCCAGGCTTTGCCGGCCATTAGACACCAGCCCCTCCGAGGATTCTTCGAGAACACAGCTACTAGCAGTTTTATCATACTCTAGGCAAACATTTATGATTGCTTCTGAAGCTTCTCTGTCGGCTTCTTCCAAACAATTGTCCTCCAGAGGCTCATCTACATGGCCAGCATCAATCGGGCTAAGACTCAGAAGCTCCTGAATGTCAAGGTCAAACAACATGCGAGTTACTTGGGCTGACTGCAGATGGTTCTCATCCAAACTAGCACTTTCATTCGAATAGCTCGGATAACATTCAGAACTGGGTGAAGAACCCTCTCTGGACAGAGACACGTTTGGTTTCTCTGCGATCTCGGAGGCTACATTTGCATCTTCGCTGATGACTGATGCCCCAGTGCAGCTGCTGCTCTCATCCTTCTCACTCTCTCCATTTACATTTTGGCTCAGAGTGCTTTTTCTAGTTAGGTACCACTCAGATTCCACGCAATCCTCTGCCAAGATTTCCTGGATCTCTTCCTCAGTGTAATTGAAAGGAGAATTCCCTTCTTCACTGTCTGACAGTTCCAACAAGGAGTCATCTGGCTCGCTATCATCAAAACAGCTGGTTGTATCTAGAGAAATGGCTACATCATCGTATTTTGACGCAGAAGAACTGGCTACAAGATCGTCATGGCCCGGATCATCCAGAAAATGAGAAGATCCTTGAAAGCAGGCAGAATCTGGGGAACAGAGCAGCAGTTTCTCTGATGGATCTGGAGGGCTACGGTCATGACTCAACACACAAGCTTTCTTAGCTGACTGTAGGGCCTGAACCTGCTCCACAGAATCCAACAGCCTTTTGGCCCTGGGAACTGTATTATGAACAGTAGGTTTAAATTCATGAAAAAGACAAAGCCCAAAGGCGTGAGGGGAATGGTCATCCATGTTGCTGTCGGTTCCTGTCTCTAAGTGACCCTGTGCCTTCTGCTTACAGCTCTAAGAGCCTGTTCTGAAGTTCATCTGATCCTGGTGCCCTTTGATCAGCCCTTCCAGAAAAGAAATCAGCAGGAGTCAGCGTCAACCTGCTAGCAAAAGACAACACCTTAAATAAAAGAAACTCAACTGTTTTCCAAAGATGCAGTAATATAACTGGGAAGGCAAAATCACTAGCTGAGGAACAACAATTTTAACTCCCTGGTCTCCATTACCTCTACTCCTGACCATTCTAGGACTTAACGACATGTAATAACAACCAGTCCCTCATTCCGTGAGTGTTCTCACACATGAGGTTGTTTGGCTTTATCAAGCAGGACTAATACAAGCCCCAGTCGTCAACGCAGCCTGACTGCATCAAGGCAGTACCTTCTCCTCCAAAGCTGCTGTAAATCAGTCATTCTAACACCAGATACCCGTATTCAAAAATTACATTCTTTATGACCTTAAAGTACAGAGGACACTTTAGGTATTAAATAAAGCCTCACAGACCCTCCCAGTGTCCCAACCCCCACCTCCGTGCTTCAAAGATACTAAACAAATAAAAAGTCTTTTTCGGGTGAGGAAAAACAGAGCAAGGGAAGAGTAACTGTCAGGGAGCTAAAAGGACATTCAGCAGCACATTAGTCACTACCACACGTACAAAACGCGTATTATAATGAAAGATCAGAAGATAAAGAACCTTCCTGTGAAATTCAATAGTTTAAAAAGTATTCACAAACAAAACCTGTTTTCCTTTGAGTGAGGACTCACATGAACATGAATCTTTTGACTTGAAAGCCCTGCATTTCACTCTCACCCAGCAGGAGAATCTAGACTAAGGAAAGGTATTTCCTGTCCTCTTTGACAACAGATCTAAAGGAATACCTTTTGTCTTTCCATTGGTTTGACTACTTACTGCTTTCAAAAAGGGGGGGGTGTTACCTACTCCGGGAATAAAACCCAGGCAGTTCTGCTCCTTCCTCTTGTCATTCTGTCCAAATAATAAAAATCAGCACTTTCAGAATAATGCTGTAACCACACTGAAGAAAGAAAATACCTTGGGAATCACCTACGTACGTACAAAACCTATACAAGAACATATGGAGTCACGGGCAGTCCTCACTAGCTAGTACTTGCCTGGAGTTCTGCCATTTAGCTACGACTGCTCAAGTGCTTCAAAGAGAAACAAAAGGCAAATAAAAACAAATTAAATGTGGATTTACTCCTACAGAGCGTAGCAGTCTGATAATCTAGCTCCTAAGCAATAAGGACTTGAAAGAGAATCCAAATTTTAAGCCTTTTTTCTGGAACTGGCTTCCAAAAAGTATATTTGGAGATGTTTACATGTTTACAGAAACCAAGGAAATGGTTTCTTTACTGCCGTGACCTTCCCAATTCACCTAACTGCAGCCTGCGCTGGGTCTGTACTTTCAGCCCTACATCAACTGATTCTGGAAGCAGAACTCAGGTAACTATGCAACCGATTATGCACGAGCCCAGACAGAGCCCCCTGCCATTCCCCACAGAAGTGTGTTGAATTCAGGGGCTGTTCAAGGATTTACACCAGGGTAGTGCTCCCTAACAGTTTAAATGGCTCTTAAACTGATGTAAGGCAAGGCTGCCTGCTGCCACCCCCTTACCCTGTCCCTCATTCCAGCACCGGTGCTTGTATGGTCAGACCACGCTGGAGCCAGCTCACCCCCAACTGCAACAGCACCAGCCGTGGATGGGCCATGGATGCCAAAGGMAGGCTCTTTGGAAAGCTACACACGCTTTATGTGGGTTTCTAGCACAGCTTCAGTAAATAACAAGATCAAAAGGCAAAGCTACTGAGAAACACAGCTCTGCCGAGGCTCGTGGACTGGCTGCCWGGCCCGCTCCACTCCCCGCAGCCAGGCACAGATCTCGCAAACCCACAGCGCTGYGCTGGGACCTGCTCCCTGAAGGGAGAACGGGGAGCAGCGGGCACCTGCTAGAGAAAACGATCACGGGCCACAGGGTAACAGTCCCCTCAGCCCCATGATTTGCCCACCACGAGATCTCTTCTCTGAGAAAGCAAAATCTCAAGAAGTGGGGATCCTGTCCTGAGATCTCTGAGAAAGCAAAATCTCGGGACGCAGGGATCCTGCCCTCATCTCACCCGGGAGCACAAAGGCAAACACCGGCCCTTCACCTCCGCAGCTCCCTGACCTCGCCCTCCCTCAGCTATGGCTCTACTCCTACCCGGCTAAGGGCCTCGGCCGCCCCCTTTCAGCTCCCCATCCCCCGGGCCCGGCCCCGGGCCGCCCAACCCGCGCCCCAACAGCGCTGCGCGGGGCCCAGGCCGCCCCGAGGGAGGAGCCCGGCCCGCCCCCGGCTCCTCCTCCCGGCCCGCCCAGGTGCCGGGTGTCCCCCCGAGCCCCGACCCGGAAAAAGGAGTTAAAAAAAAAACAAAAAAAAAACCCAAAATAAATAAACAAAAAGCTGCAATAGSACAAATGAACCGCCTGGGCCCGGGCCAGGCCTGGCGGCGGAACGGGCCGCGCTGCGCTCACCCGCCGCCATCTTAACGGCGCGAGCGGCCCGGCCCCGCGCGAGGCGCCGCCTGATTGGCGGAGCGAGGCCACGCCCCTATGTCCTGCGCGCCCCGCCCCCTCCTCATCGGCAGCTCGGCGCTCGGGCGGCGGAAGTGACGTCCAGGCGCGGTAGGCGAGCGCCGAGCGGAGCTGATGCAACCCGGGGGAGGTTGGTGGGGCTGGGCCGGGGGAACCGGGGCGGCCTCGGGACCGGGCAGGGCCTCGGGGGGCTCCCGGGGGGCTGGTGCCTCCGGTAACGTTGTCTCGTTCCCTGCAGCCGCCGCCATGGAGCCCGCGCCCGGCCCGCAGGAGAAGTATCACCTCATCACCCGGAACCTGCAGGTACTGGGGAGGGGGATCGGGGCCGGGGCAGGCCGAGGCGGGGGGATCGGGGCCGAGGCGGGCCGAGGCGGGGGGATCGGGGCCCGGGGAGGCGGATCGGGGCCGGGGCAGGCCCTGGGTGTAGCGGAGGGGTCCCGGATCAGCCTCTGGACCCGGCAGGAGCCCCGGGGACGTGCTGCATGCAGGGTGGGCCGGAGCCGGGGCTCGGCCGTTCGGTGGGACGTTGTCCTGCCCACCTCCTCCCTCAGYCACCCCAGCGTGTTCCCGGGGAGGCTCAACCGTGCCGGGTGTGTGTCTTGACCCCCCCCCCACAGGAGGTGCTGGGGGAGGATAAGCTCGTGGCCATCCTGAAGGAGCGAGAATTGAAGATCTACTGGGGGACCGCCACCACAGGCAAGCCGCACGTGGCCTATTTTGTGCCCATGTCCAAGATCGCAGACTTCCTGAAGGCAGGGTGTGAGGTGGGTGGCCAGGCTGGGAGCTCGGACCCTGCGGGACTTTCTCCCACCCAGACTGGTGGCTGGGAACGTGCAGTTCCCCTGAGCAGTGCGGCCCTGACTCTGTCCCCCTCCATATTAGGTGACGATACTCTTTGCTGACCTCCATGCTTACCTAGACAACATGAAGGCCCCCTGGGAGCTGCTGGAGTTGCGCACCCGCTATTACGAGAACGTGATCAAAGCCATGCTGGAGAGCATTGGGGTGCCCCTGGAAAAGCTGAAGTTCGTCCGGGGCACTGACTACCAGCTCAGCAAGTGAGTCCTGGGGCACCTGGTTCTCTTGGGAAGGAAGAGCCCGACCTGGGGCTCTGCTGTTCCTGAGCCTGCTCCCAGGCACTGTCATTCAGGGAACAAAGTGAAGGTGCTTCCAGGCCTTGGCTCCTCTTGATGTGACCACAACCAGCGTTTGTSTGAAGCGGCTCTAAAAGATGTCCCCCCTCCCCGACGCTAACAGTGCTGTCCCTTCCCGCAGGGAGTACACGCTGGACGTGTATCGCCTCTCCTCCGTGGTGACGCAGCACGACGCGAAGAAGGCGGGAGCGGAGGTGGTGAAGCAGGTGGAGCACCCCTTGCTGAGCGGTTTGCTCTACCCGGGCCTGCAGGTGCGTGGCGAGGCAGCTCGGCAGAGCCTCTGGGCCGGGGAGGTGCTGGGCGAAGCCAGGATTACAGGGACGGGTGAGGCTGAATGCCAAGGTCGTTATACTCCACCCCAATATTACACCTGGCAGCATCACAAAGCATAACCCGAGCGCAAAGCTGCTTTTAACAGCAACTCCGGCCAGCTGCAGGACAGCAGGCAGAGTTGGGAGAGCTCCCAGGGCGGGAGTGCCCTGGCAGAGGCTGGGCGGATCCTGGGGGACAGGCAGGACCTCCAAAGGCTGAGCACAAGCTGGAGTGTGGAGCCTTGGGTCCAGTCTCAAGGCTGCGTGTGTCTCTCCGCAGGCCCTGGATGAGGAGTACCTCAAGGTCGACGCACAGTTTGGAGGAGTTGATCAGAGGAAGATATTCACCTTTGCAGAGAAGGTGAGGAATGAGGGTGTTTCTGAGCCTCCTGCGATGCTGATGCCTGGCTCGGGGCTCGAACACTCGCTAATCCATTGGGAGAAGCGTGTCTGTGATTTCGGTTGGCACCACAGCGCCCTTCGCAGCTCCTGCTGTTGCTCTCGCGGGCTGCAGGGCTCTGGTGTGCGGCCACGCGTCCCTGGCTGTGGCTGTCAGCGCCTGGTGAACTCACGGTAGCTTTCTGTGTCCTGTTATTCTGGGTCCCCAAGTTATCTGGAGCCAGGAGCAAACAGGGATTGTGAGTTAAAGGTGATCTTTGGAAGAGGATTGTCCGTGATTTGCCTCCTTGCTTTTTCCCAGTACCTTCCTTCCCTGGGCTATGCCAAGCGCGTCCATTTGATGAACCCGATGGTTCCCGGTCTGACAGGCAGCAAAATGAGCTCGTCAGAAGAGGTTGGTCCCTGAGCGGTGGCTGTGGTCAGGGGTTCTGCGGGGGGGTGGGTTAATGGCTGGGGGCGGAGACGCTGCACCCCAAGAGAAGGTGACTTCTCTCTGCTCACCCTGGGGTCTAAGGAGAAGTGGCAGCAGCTCCAGCACGAGTTGTCTCTTGGGCAAGAACTTGGGTAAAGGGCTGCGGAAATCTYTTCCTCCAGGATTCAAAGATTGACCTTCTGGACCGCAAGGAGGATGTGAAGAAGAAGCTGAAGAAGGCTTTCTGTGAGCCAGGGAACGTGGAGAACAACGGCGTCCTCTCCTTCATCAAGCATGTCCTCTTCCCCCTCAAGTCAGGTGAGGGGCTCCCCATTCTCGGGCACTGGGGCTAGTCTTTCCTGGGGGTGAGAGGAGGGGGCGGGAGCGTGTACCCCCTGAAGCAGGCTGCCCCTCAGTGCCCCTTCCCCAGCCCCTGCTGTGGGAMGGGTGGTTTATCTGGCTGAGCAGGGAGTCAGTCTCCGCTTGGGTTAATCTGAGCCTTAAAAATCTGTGTGTCGCAGAGTTTGTGGTCCTGCGAGAAGAAAAATGGGGAGGAAACAAAACCTACACAGCCTACGAGGCCCTGGAGAAGGACTTTGCTGAGCAGGTGAGTGCCGGGAGGGACTGAACCCTCTCCCTGTCCCTGAGGCTCCTGCGAGCGCCGTGGGAGGGCTCTGAGCAGCAGTGGCGGATGGAAAGCCGCACCGGGGGAAAGCGTGGAGCAGAGCGTGGCCCGGTGGCTGTAGGGTGGCAGGGTGCTCGCAGCCGGGAGAGCCCAAAAGTGAGAGGATGGGGGAAGGATGTGGGGGCACCAGCTGTCCTGGTGCAGGACAGGACCACATCAGCCACATCTTGGACCAGAGCAGCCGTTTAACTGTTTTYGGCTGTTCCCAGCTGAGGCTGCAAGCAAAAGTGTCCAGAAGAAGGGTTCTGTCATCTGAGGGGGAATCAGTCCAAGTGCTGGGGTTCATCTCCCCGCCCTGGGCGGTCTCCAGTTCCTCTCTCTCTGGACTCGGATCAGTGACTCGAATTCTGCTGCGCCCCGTGCCCTGGAGGACACCACGCAGGAACCCGTCTGTTTGTCACGATACAGGTCGTGCATCCCGGAGACTTGAAGAACTCGGTGGAAGTGGCCCTGAACAAACTGCTTGACCCCATCAGAGAGAAATTCAACAGCCCGGAATTGAAGAAGCTGACCAACGCAGCGTATCCCAACCCGTCCAAAGCCAGTAAGGAGGTGCTGGGAGCTCGGGGAAGTGGGGCCGTGGCAACRCAGGGCTGGGTGGAGAGAGTCCCTSCAGGGGCTGAGGTTAGAGAGAAGTTCTGAAACTTCAGGCTCAGGAGCAGCTCCGAAGAGCATTAGGAAGGGGGAGGAAAGGCCAACGCCAGGGGTGTTTGCCTGCCCCAGAGAGGACAGATGCCAGCTGGTGCTTGAGAGGCCAGCAAAGCGGAGGAGGGACTGTGCTTTGTGGTACAGAGACAAGCAGGGAATTCAACGGGCCCCAGGGCCAGCATTTGGGGGTCACTGTGTGCTCCCCAGGGCTTGGCCAGCTCCCTGGGTTTATGCAAAGTGGCGCGACTGTTCCCTTTGCAGAGCCTGCAGAGAAGGGCACCAAGAACTCAGAGCCAGAGAACGTGGTCCCATCCCGGCTGGACATTCGYGTTGGCAAAGTGATCAGTGTGGAAAAGGTACCGGCGCAACAGGGAGAGGGGAATAACCTTCCCACGTGGTGACACTCCGTGGGGGGGGGGGGGTGTCTGCCCCTTTCTTCTCTGCCACCCCAATCCCCTCCCCTGCTCCTCACTTTGCTTCTCCTTGGCAGCACCCGGACGCCGACAGCCTGTATGTGGAGAAGATCGACGTGGGCGAGCCCGAGCCCCGCACCGTGGTCAGTGGCCTGGTGCAGTTCGTCCCCAAGGAGCAGCTGCAGGACAGGCTGGTGGTGCTGCTTTGCAACCTCAAGCCCCAGAAGATGAGGGGGGTGGAGTCGCAGGGCATGGTGCTGTGTGCCTCCAGGTGAGGGAGGGAGGCATCGGGGCCGTACCCTTCCAGGGGTGCAGTCCAGACCCCCTTCTCCTGCCCCAGAGCCCGGCGGTGCTGAGGGGCAGGTGGGTACCTCCTTGGGGTGACTCTGCTTCCTCCGTGCCCCTCCGCAGCGTGGGGGAACCACGGCAGGTGGAGCCCCTGGACCCGCCGGCCGGGTGCTGCGCCGGGGAGCGCGTCTACGTGGAGGGCTACGAGGGCGGGGAGCCCGACGATGAGCTCAAGCCGAAGAAGAAGGTCTTTGAGAAGCTGCAGGTGAGGGGCTRCGTCGGGGGGGCTGGGCCACAGCTGGGAGCAGCTGGGGCTCCAGGCTCGAGTGGGGCAGTGCTTGGGGCCACGTAGATGCCACTGTCCCCACCTCTGGGTGACCCCAAATTASCTATTTGCCGCTCATTGCTCCTGTTTGCTACTGTCAGCAAAGCCGTGGAGGAGACAGACCTCCCCACCGGCCGAGCAAGGTGCCGCTACCCCGCTGGCAGCCCTGGCCTGACCCTGCCTCCCCCCCTCTGCTCCCCAGGCTGACTTCCACGTCTCCGAGGACTGTGTYGCCCAGTGGAAGGAGAGAAACTTCCTGACCAAGCTGGGGAGAGTCTCCTGTAAAAGCCTGAAGGGAGGGAGCATCAGCTAACAAGCGCCAGAGCCGCCGCTCGTGCCTCCTGCCTGGCCCCCTCCACCACCTCGGCCAGGCTCTCCTCCCTGGTCTCTGCCATCTCCTCCCCAGTGCCCCGAGCCGGGGGCTCAGCCCTGCGAGACCTGGGGGCTCTGGGACTGAATTTGCAGCCTGCCCCCCCCCTGGAGAGCTGCCTCCGACATCCCCCTCGCCCTGGGCCTGCTCGGCCRTGGGCCAGCTCTGGGGACTGGCGGTGGCACCACACCTAAGGGACCTGTGCGACTTGTGCCTGTGGCCTCAGGCTCTACGCTGGGGCCATCGGCTCGCTCCCAGTTGTGCCACGGACTGGACGCCCTGCCTGCTGGTCCCGACTGGGACAGCATGTGTGGGTGCTGCAGCGAGGGCAGAAAGGGAAGGCTGCTTGCTCAAACCTGTGTTGCTGCTAACAGAGCTGGGGGCAGCTGCCGGGCAGCTGGGGGGGGGCCCCATCCCCTGCTCTGCCCGGGCACCCCCTGCTCCACGCTCAGCCCACCCAGGGCGGCCGCCGCTGGTGCTGCTTTTCGGCCAGGAGCCCAGGCGGGTCTGTCCTGAGGCCGTGGGGAGCGCGGGGCCTTAAACACTGACTTGGGAACCGTCTGTCTGTCGTAAACCCAAATAAAATGTCAAGCTGACTGCACCCGGGTGTGGCTCTGTCCGGGGAGAGGTGGCCGAGCTGGCGGCCGGCCCTGCTCCTGTGGTTTAGTGCTGCCCCCGAGCCCTCTGCCCACCCTGTGTGGGCCGTGCCGGGAGCTAGCCCGCTCGGGGTCTGAGCCCCACACCCCCGGGAAGGGCAGCTCCATAAGCCAGGAAGCACAGGAGGCAGCAAGCTTCGGTGGTCATTTTTATCAGCCAGGTACAGAGCTCTGAGCAGCTACTCAGCGGCAGAGGGTTTGGTTGCTTTTGGTTTGGGTTTTTTTTTTGGTTGGTTTTTTTTTTGTTTTTTTTTTTTTTTTACAATCAAAAGAAATCAAAATGTGACCCGAGTTTACAGAAACAGAAATCGAGGCTCTACCCCAGAGCCCAGGGCCTGAAGACCAGCTCGTGGGGCAGGCGGGCTCCCCCTCCACCCTGCGGCCAGGGTTCGGTGCTGGCCAAGAGCCCCTCTTGCCTTTCCATCAAGGGCTGAGGCCCTGGTCCCTCCTAACCAGCGCCTCCGTCCCGTCCTGCTGCTCCTGCCCACGTCCCCCGGGCACGGCCGTGGCCGAAGCCTTCCCCTTCCCTCGTCCAAAGTGCTTCGATTCCTCGCGGGCCCGGCTGGCCGGGAGCAGAGCGGCTCCAGCGTCTTCGGCCCCCGCGCTCCTCTCCGCGTGGCTGCTCTGCTCCGCACGCGCAAACCAAGCGGCAGTCCAGCAGGGAGGAGGTGCTGGCTCCGGGCATGGGCCTCGAGTCCAGTAAAATAAAAAAAAAAAAAAAGGCAAAATAAAGCTGTAGTACTTAGGAAAGTGAAACCAACACCATTTTTGCATAAATATCATCAAGGCCGTGGAGGCTAAGGCTGTTTGCTTGTATTAAGTTAGTTGCCAGTTCCACACTCGTCCGTTGACCTGCCCAGGTCCCTGAGAGATTTGGATCCCTGTCCGTGGGGACACCAGTCCTGCAGCTTCGTCCTTCAGGCCGTCTCTCCCCGTCCGTCTGCAAGGCAGGAGGGAAGAGCCCATCAGCCACCCTGAGCCCCAGCTTCCCCAAGTCTGGCTCTGTGGTGGGGCTCTCCCAGCCCTCCCAGTGACACCCCAGCCCCAACACGGCCYGCGTGCTGCGCTGGGAGCCTATAGCTCAGGTGCCTATAGCTCGGGAGCCTATAGCTCGGGAGCCCGAGCACCTACAGCGGTATCATCCCATGGCGGGGCTGAACYGGACCCACGTACCTTGTGCAGGAAGGCTCTGAGCCGGCGGCTCCGCGGTGCTCCTGCCCTCCGTCCCCGAGGCCGCCGTCCCTGCCGGCTCACTCTTAGTCCTGCTCTCATCCGCCGGCACTGCCTTGGCCTTCCCGTCCGGCACGGGGGAGCCCAGTGCCTCTGCCCCCGGTGCCTTGGGGCTCAGGGGAGAAGGAGCCGGCCCCGGGCCAAGCGAAGGCTTCTTGGCTACCGGAGGGGGGATCTTGCCGGGTTTTCGGTGGGCTTGCACCTTGCCGGGGCCCTGCTGGATGGCAGCCGGGGCTGCCGAGCGCTGCCCCGAGAAATTCATCAGCTCGGCCACTAAGTTCCTCTTCAGGTCGGCCTGCGCCTCRGGGGACGAGGCCGGCTCGATCACCAGCTTCCTGGAGCTCTTGGCGAAGATGAAGCTGGCGGTGGAGGCCGGTGACTTGTGCCTGGGGGAGAGCTGGCCGTCCCCGGGGGGCCCCTCGGGGCCGGGCAGAGCCGCTCTGCTGCCCGGCGGCTTCTCCGCAGCCTCACCGGAGGACAAGGCGGCGGCCTTGAGATGCATGGCGTGGTGGAGCTGGTTCGAAGGCACCGCGTCTTTGGCAGGAGGGGGCTGCCGCGTGGATAGGGACCGGCGGACGGGCTTTTGGGGTGCCGGACGCTCCTCGGCACCGGCMCCGGCCCCGGCGGGCGGCTCCACGCTCACGGAGCGCAGCCGCACCATCTGCAGCAGCGAGGGGGTGACGATGGGCAGGCTGGTGTCCTCCTTGGGCGAGGGGCCACTCTTGCTCCGCAACGCCGGCTCCTTCTTGGCGTCTGCCCGAGGGCCGTTAGTCGCCTTCTTAAGGCTGGTTTGGGGCGGCGGAGCCGAGGGCGGGGGGAGAGGCGGTGGCGGGGGCACGGCGGCCTTGGGAGGGGGCTCGGCGGGGGAAGGCGGCTGCGGTGCCCCGGCCGGCGGACCTTGCTGCTGGCTGCGCGAGGAGACAGCGGCCGAGAACGAGGAAGATGCAACCCCCGGGCTCGGTGCCGCTTTCTGCCCAGCCGCCGGAGCCGGCGCGGCATCGGGCAGGCTGGAGAAAAAGGCTTCATCCGGAGGGGGGAAGTCCGCCATGGACAGGTCRTGCTCCTCGGGAGCCGGCGGGGGCGGCGGGGGCCAGGCGGTGTCGGCGGGGGCTTCGCCGGCGGCCTGAGGGCTCCCCTCCGCCTTCTTCGCCGGCGGGGGAGGCGGGTGGTAGGCAGGCGGCGGCGATGGCGGTGGAGACTTGCCGGTGGGCTTGGCCGAGGGCTCCTGGCAGGCAGTGCTGGGCGCCTGTGGGTCTGGAGAGGGGAGGAGGGGGCCGGCGGGGGCCGTGGGCTGCTGGGGCTTGATGGGTGGTGGGGAGAAGGGAGCGGGCACCTTGGGGTGCGGCGGGATGATGAACCGGTCCRAGCGGCAGGGCAGCGTCTCGGGGGGGGCCGGATCCGAGGCCGAGGAGGAGATGGAGGTGAGGGAGGAGGACACGGAGAGCGCAGGCGACTGCAGGGAGCAGACCCGGTCTGGCTTCTGGGGCTGAGCCCTGCCCGGGGACACGGATGGGGGTCCCAGCCCCTTGGCGGGYAGCGTGGGCGTCCCACTCTGGCTGGAGTAGCCGCTGGAGGGGGACATGGTGCGGTCAGACCCATCCGGGCAGCTCCACTTGGGTTGAGCCTGGGGCTCCCTCAGCACCACCGTCACCCCGGGGCTGCCCCGCGAGGCTTCGGGGGAGCTGGCACCGGCCAGGCTCTCGGAGCGGAGGCTGCTGGTCTCGCTCAGCGACGACGGGGAGAAGACCTCATCCTCGGCCGTGGGGCTGAAGGGCTCGGGGCGCGGGGACCAGGGCGCGCTGTTCTCCCGCTGGGACCGCCAGTCGGGCTTGGGGGGCAGCCCCAGCACCTTGGGCTCCCCCTCGGCCTTCTGGTGCAGCGAATAGGTCCTGCGAGGGGGGGCCGGGGGCTTCTTCATCTTCCTGAGGGAGACGCTGCGGGCGGAGGAGCGCTCGCTGGCCAGGCTGCCCGTGTCCGAGCCCTCYGCCTGGCTGCTCGTGCTGTAGGCGGGGGACGCCCGGCCGCTGCTGCTCCCCACGGCCAGGAGCCCGGGGGCCGCAGGCGCGGGGCCGGCGGCGGGCTTGGAGCAGGAGCTGGAGAAGCCGGCGGAGCTGTAGACGCTGACTTGGTCGGTGTCGGAGCGAGCCACGGCATCCCCCTCACCACGCGGCCCTGCCTCGGGCTGCCGGCGGTCAGAGCCGCCCTGGGAGGAGATGGTGGAGCTGTTGGAGACGATGGTCTCCGTGGACTGCGAGTGGCTCCAGTTGTCGCTGGAGGAGGAGGGCTCGCGGCTGCGGGTGCTGCGCTCCGAGAAGCGGGCGAGGGAGCGCACCGARGCCGGGCTGGATGACACCAGGCTGCAGCGGCTCAGCGTCCGCACGCTGCTCCGCGTCAGGGCCACCACGTCCACCATGGGCGGCAGGATGGCGTTGGGGATGATCTTGGACAGGTAGGTGCCCTGGGGCGAGATGGACATGACGGGGCTCAGCAATTCCGGAGGGCTGGCGTTGGTGGTCATGCCCGGCACAGCCAGCGACTTCGGCCTCGCCATGGGTGACAACTTGGCCGCCGTCTTCCTSCCCAGCAACGTGTCGTCGTAGTAAACCCGGTCGATGTGCTTCTGCAGGGCTGCGTCTGCCTCCTCCAAGGCTCCCAGGCAGACGCGGGCACCCCCGGGGACAGCCAGCGGCTGCAGCTTCCCGTCGATGGTGGGGATGCGGATGGCGTCGCCGGAGACCTGCCCGCCGTTCAGCAAGGGCTGCGGCGCCTGGCTGCCCCCGCGCCCCGCCTGCCCTCGCCCATCAGCCTCGGGCCGTCCCTTGGCTTCCCGGCTGTTCCTGAGACCTGGGAGCAGGGAGAGATGAACCCGGYGTGATCCCAAGGCAGACGCACCGAGCCAAGGCAAACAGAGCCTGGGCAACAAGACCAGACCCTAAAAATCCCCCCTTACCCCCGGGGCTTACCCAGCTCCTTCTGGACATGCTGGGGGATGCCCAGCACCGTCGTCCTCCTCTCCTTCCTCTTCTTGCCAGCCCTCTCTGAGGATTTGGGAAAGGAGTCATGCGGTCGGAAGGTGGAACCTGCAAGAGGCATGAGCGTGTCCAGCTGGCGTGAGGGGGGCCCTGGCCAGGGGGGCCCCAGCACCCCCCCACTGCCAGAGATGCYCCAGGACAAGCCGGGCTCAGGCGCTCGGCACAGCCCGGAGAGGCACCAGCAGCTGCCAAACAGCCACGCAGTCTGAGCAGGGAGGAGACGGTCTCTGTCCGTCCGTCTATCCCCCTCGCCCAGCCCCGACGCTCTGACTCAGCCAGAGTTGCTCTCTTCTCTCCAAGGGCCCCCAAATCACCGCACTGGCTCTTGACCACGCCAACGCAGAGCCCAGCTTTCCTGCCATGCGCCCCTGGCCCCCCTCGCAGCCCCTCGGCTCGCGTCCCCCCCCCGCCTCGCAGGCTCCCAGCTGGGTACCTTTCCGCTGGATCATCTCGGAGCGGATGGAAAGGGCGTCCTCGGAGGTGCTGTCCGTGGCGCAGGAGGCCGCCCGGCTTCGGAAAGACACGCTGTCATCCTCCGAGGATGCGCAGGACTACGTGGGCAAAGAGTGGGCTCAGGCGGACCCCGGGTTGCGGGGATGGAGCTGCCCCGGCCCCCGCCAGGCCCCTTCGCCGCCGCAAACTGACTCCGCAGCCCAGCGCTGCTGAGACAAAAGCTTCTCCGAGGGCCAAAGGCTGAGTCAGCCACGCCGGCATCCAGAGTCCTCCCACCAGGAGCGGGGCCGGGAGCAGCCCCAGGGACCCCGCGTGGCCTCGCAGCCCCCCGGAGAGCAGGCGAGCTGGGGTTCGGCCCGCCGGAGGAGCACCCGACGAACCGCCGGCCTTGCCGCCGTGCCAAGCCRAAAATGGCCCCATGGCTGCGCCCAGCCCTGCGGTGCCCCAGAGCCCGGGGCTGRAGGGCTGCCATGGCTGGGAGAGGGGCATGGGGGGGGGACAGGGACAGGCCGGCAGCGAGGCGGCCGCACCGGGGACCCGCAGCACGCGCGTGCCCCCCTGGGCACGGCCAGCGGCGCAGCCCCCCGCCAGGCGCAGCTTTCGGTGTCCCCCCCCCATCYCTCCAAAGCATCTCTCGGCACAGGCAGAGCTCGGGATGAGATCCAGCGTRAAGCATCACCCAACCCCTCCACCACGCCGCCCTGAGCCAGCCCTGCTCCCCCCACGGCTCCCCCCGCCCGGGGGCTCCCGGCCCCCCGCCGCCAAGGGGTTAAGGGGGCCGAGAGCCAGCGGGAGGCAGCGGCTTGAGCAAACACGGGCGGGTGAGGTGCTGGCAGCGGGGTCAGAGCCCGGGGAAGCGGCAAACCCCAGCTCAGCCAAGAGAGTGGGAGTTTCTCCTCGTCAGCAGCCAGGAATGGGCCCGGCCACGGGGCTGGATATGGCCGACGGTCCCCGTTGCGCCGCCCCCGTCACCCCGCCTCGCTGGGGGCTGCCAGGGGACACCAGTGGRGTGGGGTGGGGGGGAATGGAGGAACGTAGAGACGGTGGGGGTCCCCGGGCAGCACCCCAGAAGGCAGGGCAGGACAWGCCGAGGCTGAGGACGGGGACAGTRGCTTTAACACCGAGGGACGCACGGCCCCTTCCTGCCCCACAACCCCCCCGGCCATGGTCCTACAGCCTCGKCTGGTTCCCCATCTGCCCCCAGCCCCTAAATACCAGCCGAGGGGGGCCACCCTGTGTCCCCTCACCCCCAGGGCACCCCGAGAGGGTTGCAGGGCAGAGCCAGCTCCTCGGCAGGGGCTCACCTGGAGGCTGCTGGTGTCCCCGTGGTCCCAGGCACTTTTGGTCTGCTTCTGCTTCTCTGCGGAGGGAAGGCAGGGGGTAAATCCCCCCGGGGGAGCCCGGGGAGCCGCCAGCCAGCGAAACGGCTGCCGACCCCAGCCGCCGCTGCCAGCCCCGGCGCCGGACTCCGGTCAGCCCCATCGCGCCGCCCACGCAACCCGGCCAGCCAGGAGCTGGGGCCAACCCTCCGCCGTGTCCCTGGGCCACCCCGGGGGCTGGGGACACCTACCCTGGTGCTGCAGGGACTTCAGTCCCTGCTGGGCCTGGTTGTGCAGCTCCTCCAGGTGCGGGGGCCGCGTGCTGGGGAAGAAGACGTTGTCGGGGCATTCCTCGCCCGCCGCGTACTGCACGCTCAGCCGCTTCTCGGCCTCGCCCTTGGCAGCGCCTGCGGAGACAGAGGGGTCAGCTTGGCTGGGGGGACACAGCCGCGCTCCCACCGATGCACCCCCACCCACAGGACGAGCTGGGGGAAGCGCCGGGCGATGACGGCCAGCCCGGGATGACGTTATCCCGCTCACTCTCCGAACCGGGTGCTGGAAACGCCGTGTGAGAGAAATCGTCTCCTGCGGCTCTGCCYGGCCGGTCGATATGCCGGAGCCGGGCTGTCTCCGCTGCGAAGCCGCAGGGTTTTCTCCCCACCGGCCGGAGGGAGCTGGGGCACGGCACCACCCTCCTCCCCAGWGCCTTCGTTAGGAGCAAACGAGGCAGCAATTTGTGCGGGGCTGTGGGCAGCTGCACGGAGAAGGGGCAGCAGCATGGGGGGATTAAACGAGGATAGAAAGACGACGACTTTCCCTTTGGAGGGTTGCGTCGTGCCTTGCAAAGCACCCGAAGAGCAAGGGCTCACCCCATGCCCAGGCAGGCTGGGAACGGCACAGACGAGGGAAACTGAGGCACAGGCTGGTGCAGAGACCCCAGAGGACCCAAATCCCCCCTCCAATCCCCCCGCGTGCTGGAGACCCCATATGCCATGCCAGGGCTGGCACGGGGCCCTCCACACCCCGTYTTGCAGCCCCCTCCCCGCAAACCATCGCCAGCACCCTGGGGTGCCCACGACCGGCTCCGGGCGCTTGCTGGGGGCTGYGCCTGGCATCGCCCGGCCGGGGCACCGCGGCACTGCGGGCACAGCCCTGCCTGCTCCTGCCCGCACGCCGCTGCCTGCCGCGATGCCTCAAACTCTTTCTGCCTGGAAAAAAACAACTTCAGGCTGAGGAAGGGAAGGGCGAGCACAGGAAACCGGCGGGGCTGGCGGCAGCACCCTGGGGACAACGGGCACCTGCTGCTCAGCATCGCCGGTGCCACGCACCCATCCCYTGTCCCCTGCGTTCCCCGTCCCCTCCCGGCCGGCCCGGCCGGGCAGCGAGGCGGCCGCGCTCCGGCTGCGGCGCACAAAGGAGCAGGCCCCGAACAATGGAGCCGGCCCGCCCTGCCACGCCATGCCGCCACGCCGGCCTCTGCCTCCACCGGCACCCGCGGCACGGCGARCGGGCACCGGGGGCACGGCCAGGCCGGGAGAGCGGGTGGTGGCACAGGGGACCCCTGTACTGGTGCAGGGTCCCTGCCGGGGACATGAGACACCCACAGCCCCCCCACCATCATGTTCGCCTTCCCCTAAGCCCTTTTCTCCCCGAATTTCGGCAGTCTCTCGCCCGACACCCCCCTCGGCACACTCGGAGCCGCCTTCCGGCGAGAGGAGCGCAATGATTTATTCCAYTAACTTCCCGGCGGACGAGACCGGGGCTGGGGTGACCTTCCCTGCCCTCCCCCAGGGCTGGAGCCCCCCCCTGCCCACTGCGGGTGGGCGAGCGCCCGGTGCCGGGCAGGCGGGGGTCCTGCCAGGCAGGGGTTGTGTAAGGACAAAGTGCTGCTCCCTCCCTCCCGCTCACTCACCCTTCTTCTTGAAGAAAGCCAGGAGCGAGGAGAGGTTCCTGCCCATGAAAACCACCATGGTGGCCAGGGAGAGGTTCTGGTCCCCGCAGGAGTGGGGGCTCCGCCGCCCCCCACGGAGGCTCTGCCTATTGTGCCGGGGCGGCTCTCGCCCAGCCGTGTGCCAGCGAGGCGGATGCCGGCGGCCCCCAGCTCCCTCTCTCTGTCCTCATCCGCACGGCGGGAGGATGCTCGGCCGGGCGAAGAGGCTCCGGCGCAGCCGCCTGCGCGCCGGGAGAAGCCTGACCCCGGGGACGGCTGCGCGGTGGCAGGAGGGGACAGCCCCAGCTGCTCCCACCACGCTTCTCGGTCACGGGAGGGGGAGAGCGGGGGCCCCTCCTCTGGCCTCCCCGCTYGCCCCCGGCCCTCCTGCCTCCTCCCACGCACCGCACAGCCGCGGGGATCCATCCTGCCGGGCTCAGGATTTCCGCAACTCCCCGCTCTTGCATCCCCAGGACCCCCCAGGACCCTCCTTGCCTGCTCCCCACTGGGCACAGCATCCCCACAAACCAGTTGCTCACTTGCAGCGAACTGGGAGGAGAAGCTGGGAGGCTTTTCCTCTGGCAAGCACCGGCCCTTGCGATGTGGCACAGTGCAGCCGATGGTGCTGGTGTTCCCCCTCCTTCTCTGTCCCCAGTGTCGCCCGGGACCCGGCGCCCACCGCAGCCCCCCCAGCCCTGCCAGGGAGAGCCCTGCTCCCGGCATGGCTCAGCCCGCAGCGGGAGGACGCGAGCCATCACGGGGCAAAGGGCATTTGTCCTAGGAACGGGGCGTCCAGCGCGGCTACGTCACTGTCACAAGAGCTGGCGGCACTGGGGGAGAATGAGGTCCCGGACCAGTCTAACCAGTAGCTCCAGCTGCTGGCACGGGGGCACGTGAAGGCAGGGACAGAAATGCCGGGCGGTCAGGCACCGGCACAGACCGTGGCACTGACGGCCACCCGTCCGCACCGCACGAGGTGCTGCGTGCTGCCGGGGCGGTGGGTGCCGGGGACCCCCCCGCCGTCTGGCAGGCAGCGGGCAGGCTGCCTCCAGCAGTGGTGCCCCGCGCGGAAGGGGAATTTGCTAATTCCCAGCCGCCTGTCCCTCCGCCCCGGGTGCCCAACGCCTCAGGCAGCTCCATCCCTCCCATCTCCAGGCGTTTTGCCCCAAAAGGCGAAGAGCTCCCAGTATCTACCCAGCGGGCAGGGCCATCCCCGTGCCACCCAGGAGCTGACGTGTCAAATCCTCCTTCCCCGGCCCGGCCAGCTCCCCGCRGGCTGCGCCCAGGGTTTGTTGCGCCAGGACAGAGGTTTGGCTGCAGATGGAGCAGCGTTACCCAAAGCAGAGAGCGAGGGTCCCACCGCACCCCAGGCACTGAACGTGCAGCCCGAGGGACAGTTTGACCTTGCAAAGGGCACCTCTGCGTCCCCGGCYGGGCAGCTCCGGGCTTAGGGAGGATTTCTTCCCCTGCATCTCCTACATGCCCATAACAGCAAATATAAGCAGCGCCCTGCAGCCCCTGCTATGCATAACCCAGCACCCTGCCTCCAGCACGGGCAGGATCGGCCCCGCTGCCCACGCGCTCACCCAGAAGGTGCCGGCGGCTGCAGGCAGACGCTCCCCAGCTCTTTTCACAGCGCAAGTGGAAAAGGGACATAATTAAAGGGCTGAGGATGCACAAAGCGGGCAGCCACGTGCTGCGCTGAACGCTGCCCTCTCCTCTCCGGGCAGCCCGTCACGAGCCCCAGAYAGGATCACGACCGACGGTGGGCAAACGCAGCCGAGAGTGACGCCAGGTCCGGCCCTCCGGGATGGCGCATSCAGCTCTGCCTGCATGGATGGGGCTGCACCCGGGACCCCCCGGCACAGCACCAAGCTCTGCGAGCCCCCGCGGGTAAAGGGGGACAGTCCCCCCTGTGCTGCCGGTCCAGGGCCCAGGCACAGCTGAGCTTCAGCCCCGYGGGTCTGCCGATGGCAGCAAACATGGAAGCTGCTGCCCAGGGCTGTAAGGACATTCCCAGGTGCCGGCAGACCCTGCTCCTCCTCCCTGTACGTGGCCCATCGCCCGTGAGGACCCAAAGGGCCTTGAGACTGTCCCTCGCTGACGGAGACACGCGTCCCTCTCCTGACCGTGACACCTCTGCTCAGGGCAGGAGGAGCTCAGCATCGCTGGCTGCAATTACCCGAAGGATAATCCRGGCAGGACGCCGCGGCCACCGCCCAGCCGGGGCAGGAGGGCTGCCTGGCCGCGGAGGAGCCTTGTGCCGAGGGCCGACACCGGGGAGCGTGACGGTGTGCGAAGAGCAGTCTCCGCTTCTCCTCCCACTCCCTGTGACCTTCGCTACCATGTCCTCCTCGCCCGGATGGCCTCGCCCCGGCTCTGTCAACACACGGCGAAACCTGCTGCAAAAGGGACTGGAAAAGGGGGAAAACCAGGAGGGAGAGRGGCCTGATCCTGCGGCAGAAGCTGCAGATCTTGGTGGGCCAAGGAAGCCGCCGCAGCTGCAGCCGGTGCCGGTAGCAACATGCCCGGTCGGAGCTGGCGTCCCGTCCCTCGTGCATTCCTTGTGACGCACCCCGGATCGCCCCGTCCCCTCCAGGCTCGGCGGCATCGATCTGACACACGTGCCTCGTCTGCACGTGGCAGTGGGATCCTCCCGGAGAGGGAGCCGGAGGCCTCTTGGGGATGGGCGCTCTCTCAGGGATGGTCTCCCTGCCTCGGAGCTGGTATCTGCCGCTACCAATGCCAGGGATGGTCTCGAGGGTGCGAAACATCCCCACGGAAAGGCAAAATGCTAGGAAGGGGCAGGGAACCCCGGGCACCCTGCCTTCAGCTCTGCCTGCTCCGCTCTGCGCCGGCAGAGAGGGGCTGGAGGGCACCAGGGTGGGAATGGGAACGGCTGCACAAGGGAGAGACCGGAGCTGAGACCCCGCAGGAACACGGCCGGGGCCGTACGGCCCTGGTCTGGCGATGCCGCAAGCAGGATACCGTGCCGGCCCGGTTCCCTCCTGGAGCTGGCTTAGCCACAACGCTGCTCTTCACGCAGGAAGAGCCGGAGGAGGAAATCCCGGCTCCTGTCCCCCTCCTCGCCAGGCCTGTGCCTCCTGCAAGCAGCAGGTTTGGCCGGACTCCGCTACAAACATCCATCTCTGCCTGCACGGCACTGCCCTGACTTGCCTTCTCCCGGCGCAGCGGCGGGTCCTGCGGCAGGAGGCAGGGAAGAGGCAGCGCAGCTCCCTGCCCGCCCCTTCCACCGCCACTGACTCACCCCAGAAAAATGGGGAGGAGGGGGGGGGGAGCTGGCAGGCGGGAGGGAAGGGGCTGCGAGGTCCCCAGGGGAGGAAGGGGAGGAGAACCTGCCTGCGTGTGTCCTCCCGCTCGGTGAGATGGAGACCTCGCCTCCCTTCTCCCAGCAGCCGGGATGGTGCCGAAGGCAGCGAGAAGGCAGCGAGARGACCCCTTGTCCCATGGGGTCGATGCTCTCCCACCGCTTTGGGGCTCCTTCCCACCACGCTGCTCCCAGGCATTGTCCAGCACCGTCCAGGCGTGCACCCAGGCTTGGGGACCGCTCTGCTCCCTGTGCTGGAGAGGGGGCAAAGCGGCAGTTGCCTGCGGATGCCGCAAGCGTGGATAACGCCAGTGGGGTGCACCATGAACCCCAGCCCCGAGAGCCCCAGGGACCAGCCAGCACGTGGACCCTGCCATGGCTGCGAGAACCCCTGCGCTCTGCTCCAGCATCCAGCCCCTCCGCTCCAGCATCCAGCCTCTCCGCTCCAGCATCCAGCCCCTCTGCTCCAGCATCCAGCCCCTCTGCTCCCTCCGAATCCGCCTCTCCCATTGCAGCACGGCCAGCTGGTTCCCCAGCCGGTGGAACGGTGCAGGCAGCCCTGCCGGCATCTCCCTGTCGGGAGCGACGACACCTCTTTACGAGCCCCCGGCCACCTTTTCCCTGGGCCCACCACCTCTGCCCAGGCAGCTCCACGGCCCCAGGTGGGACCTGGCACCCGCCTGTGCCACCCTGCCCTGCCTCTGCTCCCCGATCCTCGGCTGGCGAGGGACGCCGGGGAGCTGGGGGCCGCGGCCCCGCYGGAGGGCAACCAGCCTGGCTGCCCTCACTCCCCAAGCCCTTGTTGTCTCTGCACAGGATCCCTGGGACACGCTGCAGGACCGTGCTCTCTCCAGGCAGGATAAGAGCACAATAATATTTACCGTGGCTCCGGCCACGCAGCCCCCYGCTGCCAGCCCAGGGGCTGCAGCCTGCCCTCGGCCTCACTTGGGGGCTGCTGCTTCAGCCAGGAAAACATCTCCACAAAGCAAATAAACACGACCCGGTCTGCACTGCTGGCTCGACTCTCAAACACGATCCCACGCAGAGGCAGAAATAAAATTAATTTCAAATGGGAGAACAAACTTGGATCGTTTTTTCTCCCTCTAAATCACAGCGCACAAATCTGCCCTGCATCGCCCCAGAGAGCCAACGGGCCACGGCAAAGGAGCCGGCGCAGGGCGAAACCTCCCTTGGAGGAGAGCCATCCCCCGGCCAGCCCGGCTGGCTGCCTCCGGCCGCGGCCGCTGTCATGGCAGGAGCACACCTCCTTGTGCAACGGGGCTGTGCCGCAGCCGACTTGGCCCTGACCTCGGCTCCTGCCCCACGCATGCCCCGCAGGCAGCCCGTGTGTTATTGCCGACCCAGGGCGAAGGTCTGGCAGCAGCCCACGGCAGGGGTCCCGGCACCGCCGAGGGAGGCAGGACCACCCCGATGCCCGATTGCGCCCCGCTCCCACCTCTGGCCCCCCTGTTCAGCCTCCGTCCCACCACATCCCCACCCCGCGCTCGTCCCCTCCCCAGAGAAGCCACCAAACAGGTTTGAAGGTAAATAACAGCTTTCCCCGGCCAGGAGCCGGATCCGGGCGGGAACAGCCCAGGTGGGGAGCACGGGGCGGGCGAGGGCGGCAGGCAGAGCCTCGAGAGCGACACGGGGCCGCGGAGGCAATGCCGGCGGCACGCACRGCCGCGGACGAGCCACCGGCACCTCCTCCCTCCCCGGAGCTACACCAAAGTCCACAGCTTTATTAGAGCCCTGCTTCACCTTCCCTCGGTGTCCTTTCCTCCACCTCCCGTGCACCCTGCCGCCGCGGCGCCTGCGCGGTTCCCTGCCGCGGTGCTCGGAGCTGGCTGCGTCCCCACGGCGCGTGCCGTCATGCCCGGCGTGTTTGCAGGGTACCGAGGGTGCTCTGTAAATGGCAGGCGTGCCTGTCACAGCAGGTACTTGGCTCCACGCAGGAGCAAATCCAGGAGACGGATTAGGGACAAGACCTTGCAGGTTTTTCCGTGCACGGACCCACCATCCTGCAGGCAGCACCCAACCGCGCTCCTGCCCGCGGAGCTCTCGCTCGGCAGCACTGGCAGGAGGCGGCGAGGAAGCGCCGAGGAGCTGCCGACCCTCCGCCGGCGATTGAGACGGACACGGCGACGCGGGATCAGGGGAGGCAATGGAAGAGGAGCTGTCAGATGGGGCTGGGGCTGCCACCCAAACGGGGTGGGGGAATAACCAGGAGCAGAACGGCAGGTCCCATCCCTGCCTCTTGGTGACGGGGCGCCTGCCAAGCAGGCACGGCCCGGCATGTCGGAGCTGAGAGCTGGAGGCAGCTGCCTGCCCGGGACACCCACAGATCACCTCCTCCCCTGCTCCAGGAGCAGGAGGGGGCACCGGGAAGGGCTCWGCCCTCCCAGCCAGCAGCAAGACGCTGGCAGGCGAGTCCGGCAGGCCAGCGTGCCGGGCTGGCGGTGCCCGGAGAAAGCGCCTGTGTAAATCTCAGCGTGTCCCCAGCCGGGGCGGGCCCCTGCCCTTATCTGCTCCCCCGGCTGTTTGCGGAGCCGGCCCAGCGTGGGTCTGGCACGAAGAGCGGCTGCGAAGGAGAAAGGACGCCCAGAGCTGCTCAGCCCACCCCGGAGCTGCACGGCAAGAGCCGGGGCTGCCGAGGGGCTCCACCACCRGCCCCCAGTTAGGGCAGGCACTGGTGCCCGCTGGTGGGGAGCCTCACGGCCGCGGGTCACCCCTCATCCCAAACCTGCCTCCAACCTGCCCCAGCGCCCACCGACAGCGACGYGGGTGCCAGGACACCCAGGGAGCCCCGCACCGGCTGCAGCCGCATCCCGGCTGACTCCGCGGGGCGCAGCCTGGCCGGCCGCCACGTTCCTCCACCCTGACTCAGCAGGGCCCGGCGGGGCCATCCCGATAAGGAGGCGATAAGAGGCTTTGGTCTCCCTGGTGCTCAAGGACCTTCCCCARCAGCTCCCGCCGGAGATGAGCCCGGGGAGGAGAGGCAGGGGATGCGCCCCAAAGCAAGCCGGGCCCCGCTCCGGCACGGGGATGGGGACACGCGGGTTTGGCACCGGTGAAGCGGAGTAGGGAGGCCCAGAGAGAGCGCAAGGCGGCAGGGAGCAGGGTGCAGGCAGCTGCCTGCAGCAGGTAGAGCCATCCCSGCAGTCCTCAGCCGTGCTCTTGAGGCCAACGCTGGCCCTGGGGACCGCTGCTCTGGCCCTTCAGGAACAAAAGGCAGCGGGTGCTCACGCCGCCCCGGGCATGGCAGAAGCACAAAGGCAGCTGCCGATGCCTGCCCAGGCCTGACCTGCCGGCACTGGGCTCGGCGGGGCCAAACCGGTGCTCCCAAGCAGCCGGGGATGGAGAGATGGGAACTGGGGGATACCGGCCCAGTTACGCGCGATATACAATTAGCCTCCRACCCAAAATCCACAAGCATCCAGGGTCTGGGTGAGGGGCAGGGGCGAGATGAGAGCGACCACAGGGGCCCGTCCGGCGGGTGCCGGCACACCCTGCCCCCAGCCGGTGATCCCGGCTGGGCCCTCCGAAATGCTGAAGCGACACAATGCAAATTCTTTCGCTTTGTGGCCGCCGCGCCGTTGCCATGGAGCCGCCGCAGAGAACAAACACAACTCGCCCCATGTTTTCTCAGCACCTTCTACCCCACGGCCTTCGGCCCCAGCGCCGGCCCTCGCCTCGCAGGATCTGCCCCGGCTGTATTGCAYGGTCCGACATTGCACCCATTGCAGGGCATCCGAAACGGAGCAAGGCTGCTCCCGGCCAGCCCYGGGGAAGGGCAGCAGCAGTGGCTCCCATCTGCCAGCAGCCCCGCGGTGCTGGTTCAGGGACCGGCAAGAGGCACCCAAGCCTGGTGGGGGGAATGGAGAGGGGATGGGGGTCTGGACAGCGATGGCACAAGGAAAGGGCGAGGACTGCACCAGAGATGCTCACACAAGCCCCTGAACCCCCTCTTCTGGGGAGGCGGCTCGCCCCATCCCCAGCACCGCTGCGGTTCAGGGCACAGGCAAAGGGACGGCGTCCGGCAGAGCCACGCACGGCAGAGAAGAGCAGGAGCCCGGCTACGACACAGCCTGGCCGGCGGCACCCAGCCCTTCCCGCGTGGAGACCACGACGAGAGGATGACTTTGGCGGAGAGGAGACCGCAGCCAGCCGGGGAGGAGAGGCGGACAGCGGAGAGCCTGCAGCGACGGAGATGCCGTCCCTGGGCGGCCATGGGCGACTGGTGTAACCACTCCTGCCTCAGTTTCCCCAGGCACCGAGCGGATGCTGCCGGACAGGGCGTTTCGGCACCCTCTCCCCTGTGCCCRTGGGGTCTTCCCACGCTGGCCCCTGCCTCTCCGGGGCAGTTTCACTTGGCGTGGTCGCTCCCCAAGCCTGCGAGGGGCTGACTCCAGACCCCGTTTACCCTGCGGACAGCTCGGCTCGCCGCACCTGGGCAGCTCCTGACCGTAAAGACCGAGGGAAATGGGGCAGCCCAAGGGCAGGAGGGACAGCGGGGCTGGGGATCCCGTGGGGCTGGCAGGAGAAAACTGCCCAGTTCCCACCACCCTGGAGCCACTAACCCTGCTTCTACCGACCCCGGACCCCTGCCCACACACTGGTCAAGTCCCCTCCCCGAATCAGGCCAGGCAGGGGACATGGGGACAGTTTAACGACATCAGCGGGGAAATCGGCAGCCCCGGGATGAGGACGATGTTACTGCGAGAGACTTGCCCCGCTCCCACCGCCCCGCTCCAACGGACGGACCGTGGAGGGAGCTCACCGGGACCGAGCACCCCTCGGGGCTGATGGTTCAATAGGTGGGTCCAGGCTGGCATGGGACCCTTTCCCCTGCTCCCCTTCCCCGCAGAAAAGAGCTCCCCCCTCCCCTTGCCACCTCCTGGGCTTTTCAGCTGCATCCGTGGAGCCAGAGCGTAAAGCGGAGCAATCCGTGCACAGACGGACAGACAGACACGCGCAGARCGAGGTGGGCAAGCTGCGCAGGACGGATGCAAGGGGGAGCAGCCCGGTGCTCTCCGCAAATGCTCCCAGATCCGCCGCTCCCCGGGGCACAGCAAGGGAAACCGAGGCACGGGACGGGAGCGGAGGCCGAGGAGGAAGGCGACGCCAGCAGCCCCGGGTCCCTGCTCTAACGGCGGGGACACTGCTTAGAAAAACAAATTGGTAACTAATTCAGCAGACGATCTCCGTCCTGACGGCGCAGGCGAGCCGACGGCTGGTCCCCGGCATGTCGGCGCAGCCCCGGCACGCAGCTGGAGGTTCTCCCCCAGCTCCAGCACCTGGGGTCCGAGGGCCCGATCCTGCCCCTTCCAGCGCGAGGAGGGCAGGGAGAGCGAAGCCACCAGCTGCGGTGGCTCAGGTCCTGCCCAGCCCCACRCCGGGGGCAGAGCAGAGGCAGCAAACTTTCCCGGCGCGACCCCCCCCACAAAAGGCACCGAGCCGGGACTCCCCACAACCGCTCCCCGGGCAGCCCCATCGCTCCTACCTGCCCTCGGCTTCCCGGCGCGGCCGAAGGGCCACGAGGAACCGGCCTTGACACCCGCCGGGCTCCTCTTGCGGTGCACGTTGCCCATGAGGCCGCTCTCGCCCTCCACCGCGGCCGGGTGGAGGAGGCCGGGACGCTACATGGCAGAGCCGAGCGGGCTCCGGCGTGGCCCCGGCGGCCGCGGGAGACGATGGCTCTCAGCCGCCGGCTCCCATCCCTCCGGCTCCGGCGGAGCTCAGCTCTCGCAGGCGGCTGTGCCGGAGCCAATGGTACAGGCAGAGAGGAGGGGCCTGCCGGGATCACCCGTCGGATCCCACAGCACCCTCCCAGCCCCATCCCTCCGGCAGGGACGCGTGGGTGCCGCAGCCAGGCCGAGCGGGCAAAGGGGGACCCCCGGTCCCTAAACGTCCCCAAACATCGGGACAGCTGGACACGGCGCTGGCCCCCAGCCCCGCTCCCACCTCCCCCCGGAGTTTGCCACGCTCCGCTGAGCCCTGGCCGCCACCATTTCTGCCCGGCCCTGAGCACAGCTCCGACAAACAAGGCTATGACCACCACCCCCCCCCACGTCTTGGGGGTCCCAGCCCCATGGGGACACCCCAGCCAAGCCTGGCACGGCGCGGCCAAGGCTAGAACAGGAGGTCCAAGGCTGGAGCACGGCACCCGAGGACACGGGCTGGGTCCGGCTGTTGCCCAACCTCAGGGCGAGCACCCACACGCCCGTAGGTGCGTATTAACCCCCCCGCCACCCCCTCCACGGTCACTCCTGTCTCTGGGGCAAGTCACAGCCGGGCGAGCCACGAGGACATCTGCATTCACGTCGGCTCACACCACCGGCACCTCCTTCCCGTGCCCTCCCCGGRTGCACCCCAACTTCTCCCCGCTCCAGACCCTGCTCCCGTTGGTGGGGTTTTGCAAGCGGCGAGCCGGCGGGGGCTGGCAGGGGAGAGCGGCTCAGTGCACGGGCAGCGCTGCTCCGACAGCTGCCCAGGCTGCACGGACAAGCCCCGCCGCTGCCYGATCTGCAACGGGTACRCCAGCCTGCCCTGGCAGAAATCAGYGAAATCAGCTTTCCCTCCTGATTTTTAATTAGAACGTTAAATGCTGCGAGGGCAGGGAGGGGTCAGCCGGCCAGGCGGTGGGCAATTCCTGCTGGCAATGTTTATGTTCCTTAGGTGATTCATCAAAGACTGGGATAAATAGGAAGGAGGGCTTTGTGGGAAAGGCACAAAACTGGGGAGGTGAATCAAAAAAAAAAAAAAAAAAAAAAAAAAAAAAATCAACCGGCAGCTTTGTCCTGACCTCCCAAGGTGATCGGCAATAAATTATTCTTTGGACTTCAGTCTCCTTCTCCACAATGGAAATACTGATGGTTCGGTTTCTCACCAGCGTGGTTTGCTGCCCGAAAGGCACGCTCGGCAGGGCAGAGACCGCCTCGTGCCACAGACGGTGCCTGGCACCAGGGCGGCTGTACCAGCGTCCCCGTGCGTTTGCTGCCCCGTCTGCTGTGGGAGCTGTTAAGGGAATGGAGGATCCAGTGGGAAACTATTCCCTGTTTCCCATTATTGGCTGTACCCAGTTCAAGGCACAGCCTTTCGGTCTCGGGGCAGCTGGGATTAAGCAAGGTCATGGTCACAAGTCCAACAGACCAGAGGCCTCTGCCCAGTGACTGGGGGAGATGATCTTTCCCTGGGGCTGCAGGAGTCGGGTCGGCCAGGGGCATCTCCGGCCCGGAACAGGGCTTCCTCCCGCTGCCCAGCACCTCCCGTGCCTCCCTGGGACGTACATCCCCTCGCAGCGGCTCCAAAACAGGGCGCAGGGACCCCCCATGCCGCTCAGTCCCCGTCCCCGGTGACACAGGGGGCTCCTCCACAGCCGCACGAACCAGCTTTCCCAGCGAAGCACTTCTATTTCTCTCCCTGCAAGAAAAGGAGATGCTGGAGCCTGCAACACTGCCCTAGATAGAGCGAGACACTTCCCCCTCCGCTCCCAAAACAGATGCCCTCCATGCCAGCACCCGCCTAGCAAACGCGGCCACCGCCGGCACCGAAGCTTCACCGCCCCCGGCCGCAGCAAGCCACAGCCTCGGRGGTGCCGAGGGGGYTCCGAGARGGAGCCGAGCCCCAAGAACCCAGCAAAGCCCCCGCGTGCCATAAATATCAAGGGGCTAATGGGGTAACTCACAGCCRCGTGGCAACCCAGCTCCAGCTCCTCCTGGGTCCCACGTTTCAGTCCCTGCCGTAGCTGGGGGGTGAGAGCAGCACGGGCAGCTCCAGCGTCCCCGCAGACCCCGCTTTAACCTGCATCGCTGCCCCATCGCTGCTTCGGGACACAAACCCCTCAGAAACCCGTGGGCAGGCTGCACTGCCAGCCGGCTGCTCTCATCCTTCATCYCAGACCTGGGTTTAAATCACTGCACCCCGAAATCTCGCTTGGGAAGCGTGGCAGGGGAGGGGAAGCGTTTGCAGCTTCCCCGGCGTGCAATTCCCAGCACAGCGGACATGCTACGAAACCCAGTTGTGGTGAGAATGGGGAACTGGGGGCAAGAGATGCTGACTCCAGGCAGAGTCTCTTCTCCAGGCCAGAAACCCCCGGGTTTATTCATTGAGAGGACTCTGATAATAGCAAGGAGCCAGGAGCCGGGGGGAAGCTGATGATACAGATCTTGTCATCACGGCGTGACTGCTTCAAGCACATCTGATCGTCTCAAAGTCACACGCTCCCCCGGCCAGACCAGCCAGCCCAAGCGTGGGGCAGCGGGGACCCCTCTGTGCTGGCACGGGGGAAGGATCCGTCCCTCCTGGTGTTTTATCCGTCCCTCCTGGTGTTTTATCCGTCCCTCCTGGTGTTTTCTAAACCTAATCCCGTCGCCGAGCAAACACGGAGAGGGAGCCGAGCTGCCTGAATGAGAAAGGAATTCAGCCCTTGTTCCCTTCACAGGGAAGTAAAGCTCAGCGAGGCAAAGGTAACACAAAAACCCCACTTGAGATCCCCAATCATTAACAGAAATACATAACCAGAAAGGTTTCAAATGATTTCCTGCTCAAGCCGGAGTCCAGGCCGGCTCTGCCGATGACAGCTCCAGCTCCAGCCCGCAGAAGCAGAGGGAGCTCAGCTCCCTGCTCCGGGTCAGGCATTTCTCATCCGTGCACGGTGAGAGCCATGGGGACCAGCCCAGGGCTCCGGCTCCTGCTTGGCAGGGAAATGCTTTTTCACTTCATCGTCGCCCAGCTCTTCACCTTCCGACGGCTTATGTTCCCATCGCTGCTGGAGTCAAAGTCAATGATGATATTGTCTTATGAAATAAGACCTTCCTTCTGAAGAGAAATATGACTCCGCTGAAATAGTTTTATCGGATCTTATGGAACGTTATTTGCAAGAGTAATTCTTCCAGTTGTCTCCAGGTGGAATAGCTGTGGTTGCAGACACACCTCTCTTTGTTCACAGAGCCGCTCACCGTTGCCAGTTCAGGCCAGCCAGGGGATTCCTGCTGCTCACATTTTCTGAAGTGTCACTCTTTGCCTTTTGCAGATTAACAAACTCATTCCCACACACGCACGGAAACAATCCCAGGGAGCGGGAGGCGCGGGGGCAGCGGGCAGCAGTGCCTCCACATCTCTTCCCTCCTTTGGGTTGAGAAGCTCAGGACTAAAACACAAAGCCCGTGTTTACACCAAACCACGTGCCCCGTAGCAGCAGAGGACAGAGGCAATCAAATGTCCGGGGAGATTTCACATCTCGATTATTATCAGAGCAACACGCAGGGACAGCCCAGCCCAAAATTGCCTCGAGGACTCACGTGCACCTCCACCRCCCCACGGCATCGAGCCCGGTGCCGCCGGCACGGTTCCCACCGCAGCCCAGCCCCTGCCGCTCGCTGGTCACGGTGCTGCTGCCGGCTCACCACGCACACGGCGAMGCCGCCCCGCACGTTTTCAACAAGCACTTGCTAACGTTATGAAGCAGCTGGTTTTTAAGCTTTGTTTTTATCAACACAGTGACACCCCCCCCCAGCCAGGAAATCTGTTGCTGCTGGACTAAGCTGACACCGAGAGGAAAAAAAAGCCAACCCTMATTTAATATTTCTGGAACATCAATTCCTTTACTTCATCAGGGAATTAAGAAGAATATTGTGAAACCTGGATAAAGCAGTAGCCAAAAACCAGACTAAAACCACTCGCAGGCAGCAGGGAGAAGGAAAAGCTTTCAGCTTTCTTGCTCCCAGCTTTCAGCAGGAAAAAAGCAGCCACACGGAGCAAACCRGAGCCAGCCGAGCACCCCAATTCCTTGCTCCGTGTTAGACCCTCGGTACAGCCCAGCCGCTCTCCCCGCCTCGGTTCCCATCCCAGGGGTTAATCACTCCTCGGCCTCCAAAGKTTATTGTGGAAATAAACAGGGTAGGAATGGCGAGGCGCTCGGATACCACAGGGACGGGGCCACGGAGGTGCTCAGAGCAGGGCTGTGTACAGGTAAAACAGCCTGGGGCTGGCAGCACCCTGGCACCCACCGCACACCCCGGCACGGGACGTTACAGCTCGCAGCAGGAATTATCTTGCAGCAAAGAGTTGCACCGACATAAAAAGGGGATGCTGCAGCCAGCGGGGACCGTTTCTCCAAACAGAGCAGAGCATCCAGTCGGGAAACGGGAAAGGACTCGGCTTCCAGCTGGGACGGAGCCGTGCCCCCGCTCAGCATAAAGCCGCTGGTGTTCCCCCCGGAGAGGTGGCCTGAAACTCGCCCATGAGCAGGATTCCTGCCTCTTTCCTCTACACAGCTCAGCTGGGATTGGGATCTCCGATTAGACTGACCCGKGGGTTTGATCCAAAGTGGAAATGCTTTCATCCCCCTGCTCCCACGATTTCCGTGCTGAGCAATTCCCACCTCGCTGACACCCAGGTCGTGAACGGGCACATGCCCAGGCTGAGGAACTAGTCCTGAGCCGCGTCTCCCCGGGGCGGCTTTCCTCCCTCCCTCCGCACATCCCAAGACCCTGCGCGGCCCCTCCCCGCTCCCCCCCGGCCAGGATGCACCGGGGATGGTCGGACGTGCCCTGTCCCCCCTCCATGACCAAAGCCACCTGCGGGAACGGCGGGATGACGGACCGGGTCATGGGCCTGATGCGAACCACCCCCCGGCACCGCAGGGGGAAAGCCGAGGGCACCCAGAGCCTACAAGGAYCTGCTGAAACTCTCCCCTCTCCCCCCTCCCACAGCTCCCAGCTGATGTTTGGAAAAATTCCCAAGGCTGGGGCAGAGCCCGGCCGGCTCCTGCGGCGCGAGGGCTCGTGGTGTCGGCAGCGAGGCCGATGCAGCCTCTGGGCAGGTCAGAGCTCCACGCAGCAGCGGCCGACGGCGCCGGCTCCAGCGCGCAGTTCTGCAGCTGCAGCCGYCCTCGGAAAGCGGCCGGCACTCGGCGCTGCCGGAGCCATCGCTCCTTCCATTTCCGCAGCTCAGCCCAAACTGCCGCTCRAGGTATCCTGACCCCCGTGGTACGGGGAAGCGTTATCCCCCGTCTCGCGGGGAAGGATGCTGRTAACCCCCGCGGCCGCAGCCGGGCCGGAGGCGGTTAAGCAGGGTGGGGCTCCCGGCGCGCTCCGCACGCTGGAAGCGCTCGGGGAGGGTGATTCAATCCTGCACGCAAGCTGCGACCATTGCACATCCGCGCTGCTTCCCCCCTCGACGCGGTGGAACGCGGCACGCCAAGRGGGATGCCGCGGGCTGCCAGCACGGCCGCAAGCACAGCCCCGGGGCCGGCCGTGGCACCGCGCAGCCCCTCCGTCGCGGAYGGCGGGCAGACAGGCGCTCTCTTGTTAGATATCTAATCGAATGGCGCGGCGGCAGCGCGGTGACGGAGCCCCGGCTGGCACGAGTGGCCGGCTGCTTTGGCGGGGTGTGCTCGCGGCGGATGGAGCGGCAAACGGGCTGGAGGTCCCCAAGCTGCGACCCTGACGAGCAGTGACTTCGCATTTTGAGGATTAGCTGGGGAACGTTACAACTTTAGGGGAAAAAAAAAAAAAAAAAAAAAAAGGGACAGCAGAGCTGCTGGGGGCGTTTCTGCAAAGAGGAACATCACATGCTCCGGCACATCTCATTTTTTCTGCTCAGGTTTCAGCGGCGGGCCGTGGCAGCGGCGTCCACACGCAGCGGGCCAGGAGGGAGGCACCGGCAGCATCCGATGGACCTGCTAAGCGGAGAGCCTGGCCTCTTCCCAAGACCCTTTTGCCTTCCCACGGCCACTCCTCTCTTATCACAGATCTCTGTGCGCTTCTCCAAGCGGTAAACATGCCTGCATGCAGTCCTGGATGCCTGGAAATTCACTCCCCAGGGCAAATCGAGGAAGAAAGTCGCAGGCGACAGCATCCGGCTGCGTTTGGGTGCCGCAGATGCGGCCTCTCCCTTGGCAAGAGCGCGGTGACGTCCCCGCCGGAGGTGCCCTGCAGGGAGGGCAGTGGCGTGACGCAGACGATGTCCCCGATAGCATGGGGCAGGAGAGGCTAAGCACTTCTCTGCTGCATGGGGTGATACCTCCAGCCACTGCTGCCTCGCCGGGACACCTACTACTGCAAAACAACCATGCCGAGGAGACGAGCATGACCAGACACGCCACCACCCATCGCTCTGCTGAAGGTCCCGGCCCACGGGAGGCTGGGCTGAGCCCACGGATCCCCGTAACACGGCCCCCGGGCAGCAAAGAGAGGGCACCCACAGCACCTTCCGCTGCAGGATTGTCCTGGTCAAGGTGGCAGGGACGTGGCTGGGTTATGGAGGCAGCACCCCACAAACCAGCCAGGGCCATATCTAGGACAGGAAGGGCCACACCTGGAGCACGCAAACACCCTGCCCAGGAGGATGAGGAGGAGGAGGAGGCAGCGGCTGGCGTCCCTCCAGGTTTCCCTCAGCCCCAGTGACCTTCTGACTCAGCGGAGAGAGAACCTACCCAGTGAACCGGCACCAGCCCTCGGGGCAGGGGCGAGATTGCACCGGGGACTGCCGGATCCGGCCTGCTGCCGTGGCCACCACAGCCATGGCCACCATGGCCACCGCAGTCCCCACGGCCACCACCACGGCCACCACCTCCTTCACCCCGCTTCAGCCACCTCCGCTGACACCATGGCCAGCGCCTCCACCCCTCCTGGCCACCACCACGGCCAGAGCCTCTGCCCCTCCCTGGACACCACCGTGACCCTTCCTCGGCCACCTCCACAGCCACCATCTCACCTCCTTTTCGGCCACCACCGTGACCTCTCTTCAGCCACTTCCATGGCCAGCACCTCCACCCCTCCTTGGCCACCACCAAGACCCCCCTTTGGCCACCTCCACAGCCACCACCCCAACCCTCCTTGGCTTCCACTGCGACCCCTCCTTGGCCACCTCCATGGCCACCACTGTGACCCCTCCTYGGCCACTGCCATGGCCCCTCCTCGGCCACCACCTCGAGCCCTCCTTGGCCACCTCCACGGCCACCACTGTGACCCCTCCTTGGCCACCTTCATGATCCCTSCTCAGCCACSACCTCGAGCCYTCCACKGCCAGCACCCCAACCCCTCCTTGSCCACCTCCACGGCCACCACTGTGACCCCTCCTTGGCCACTCCCATGTCCCCTCCTCAGCCACCCCCTCGAGCCCTCCACGGCCATCACTCCAACCGCTCCTCGCCCACCTCCGCGGCCACCGCCGCCCCCTCCCCACCGCCCCCCCCGCGGCCCCCTCGCCCCTCACCTCGTCCCTCCGCCCCTCCCGGGGGGCTGCCGCCTTTGCGCCGCCGCCGCCGGCCCCGGAGCCAGCTGAGGGCCCGGCGCAGCGAACCGGCCCGGGCCTTCTTCCGCCGGGGGGGCACCGCCGCCGAGCCACCGCCGCCGCCGCCGCCCCGCTCCGGTTCCCGCTCGCCGCCCGCCGCAGGTGCAGCCTCGGCGGACATGGCCGCGGCGGGCAGCGCCCCGCACCGCCCCGCACCGCCCCGCACCGCCGGCAGCCGCTGCCCATAGGGCCGGGCCCGCCCGGCTCCGGCTGCAGCCCCGGCTCCGGCCCCGGCCCCGCTCCGGGCTCCCG